>BDUI01000295.1:108877-123982 GCA_002335545.1 Apodemus speciosus
AGAGAGAGAGAGAGAGAGAGAGAGAGAGAGAGAGAGAGAAGTTTAAGGGGAATCATTGGGCAGAGGCAAGGGAGAAGCCGGTTCTGAAGGAGTGAATGTGGGGAGTGAAGATGGAAAGCACAGTCAGAGGAGCTCATCTACCTGTGTGAGAAGCTCATACTCTCCAGCTCCTCCACACTGATCAAACAGAAAAGCTACAGACTAGAAAATCAGACAGACACAGGAAGCCAGGGTGAGGCTGAGACCAGAACGATGCGACTGGCAGTCCAGGACACCTCGACTTTGGACTTCCAGACTCCAGAACTATAAAAGAACACATTCCTATTGCTAATGGATGGTGGTTTGTAATAGTAGTTTCAGGAAACTATAAAATAATTTCTTTACAAAGCACCGGCTGTGTTTGGGATTCTGTAAACCTCTTGTCACTTGCCGCAGAGCGTATCTTTAAAAACAATGATGACTTTGTATTTCAGTTGCTTCCCCCTATCTGAGTGGAATCCGATCATTTCTGTTTCATGTCATATTGTATTCCACACGTGAAGAAACTCCTTTTTATATGAAATGCAAGGAAAATAAGTCAAAAACAGTGTGTATAACAAGTTCAACTCTTAAAATGACACAAGTTTAGCTGTATGTATAGAGAGAGAGCATACTGTAGCTTAAGGATTAATAAAGTTACAATAATTTTGGTTTTATTTATTAAACTCATGTTTTTCAAAAATTAAAGTCATTAATCCTAACCAAATTTTAGAATCCTGCTCCATTGTAACTAATGTTTCAATGTAAAACAATAAAGCTTTTATTTAAGGAATAAATTTAACTACCACTGATAATTCTTATGTAACAACAAGATAGTTCAAAAACTTTAGCAAGTTAACTAGAAGACAGTGTAAACTTTTAGGATAACTATTTACTATGCCCTTTACCTCAAAGCTGAACTATTTGAACTAAACAATAAGGGCAAACATTGAAATGACTCCACAATTCGAGTAAGCAATTTATAAATTACTCAGCTGTCAATTCTCTTGGTCTGGATATAGAAAATAAATAAACCCCATATGTTCTGAACAATAAAAGTCTTATGTTGTTTATCTCATCATTAAACAAAACACAGATATCCATTCTTCTATAGAGACATACAATATACACATATAGTGTAATAAAGCTAAAAACCTTCAATTTATCGCCTAAGTTCATAAATAACTGTTTTCCAATATTTTGCCCTCTCAGTAGCAGAATATTCAAACAGCCAGTTGGATGCTCTTTTATTAATGTTCCCATGACAGTTACTTAAATAACTTTCCAGTATATGAAACTTGAGTTCTCTCCACCCTCCTAGCTAGAATTTGGAGGTGTAACTGCAAACAGAAGGAAGATTTTACTGTCTCAGTGTGAAATACATCTGAGCCCGTTTTCCTTCTATTTAATCTATGCCAAAAAAAGGTTTATAGAACCACCTTGGTGCCACAGCTGAGCACGCTAGCACAGGCTTCAATTCATTTTTGAAAATGCAGTTATTTTAATTCATTTCCTATATGCATATGTATACAGATGTATATATTTGCTGCTCATTAGATAATTCTCACTTGGATATCACTTAGTACAAATTTATTGGCAAGTACACAAAACAATGGGAACATAAAGGCAGCGCCTACTCAAGTGAGAAGAGGTTTAAAAGATCTGAGAAGCCAGTGTGGCATCGTGTGGTAAAGAGGAGTGCATACGTGCCTTGTCATCCAGAAATTCCACTCCTGGCTAAGAAAACTCTAGACTCCAAAAAATTATTACTTTCATACATGAGAGTATGAATTATTTCATTCATTCAGAGATGAATGTAGAAATGTACATAGATATCATATTGTTGTAAAAGATATGTCAAGCCATATATGGTACAAATTCTCAGCAATGACCAAAAAACTGTAACAAACCCCCAAAAGAAAGGTGCATAATGTAACCTGAACAGTTTACAGGATGGAATTTTAGATTTATACTGTGGGTTACTGGAAAATGAATTAAGTCAAGCTACACATCAGTAATAATAAATCACTCACGATGGTGAGTGAAGGAAAACAAACACTAAATATACATTGCATCTCTATATTTAAAAGTTCAAAATATGGGACACAAGTAGTTGGTTGCTGAGGGCTGCCTATTTGTCTGGTGAACTGACAAAAGGGAAAGAAAGTAAATGAATACCCCAAAATCCTAGGCAATGACTCCTCTAAAGAGAAGAGGATTGGAGGAGATGATTGCATATTTTAAAAGTAGATATACTGGAGTTAACTATTGCAGAAGTGTGCGTGTGTGTGTGTGTGTGTGTGTGTGTGTGTGTGTGTGTGTGTCTGTGTGTGTCTGTGTGTGTCTGTGTGTGTCTGTGTGTGTCTATGTGTGTGTGTCTGTGTATGTGTGTACTTCCCAGTGAACATTTCTAGTTAGACATTGATCTATCCAGTGCTGCTTTGAGTAATTTAGGAAAGTTTAAAAGTATAGGTTTATGACAAGTGCTAAAACTGAAAGTTTATATAAGGAACAAGAAATTACTTTTTTAAAATCCCTTGTGAATCTGGCATAGTTTCAACATACCAAGCTCTTTAAGGTTATATTTCTATGCTGTGTTTCCATCACTTAGTGAGTCCTCTAAACTTCTCATAGTCCCCAAAAGTCCTGAGTCCTAGAAGGAACTGCTTGAATTGTTACCTACATCCAGTATAATGGTGTGTACTTTCATTTTGAACTATGTTTCCTTTTATCTAAAATAATATGTCAACTAAATATGATGGAGCAAGCATATTTGTAATCACAGTATCCAACAGTCTAGGACAGGAACATTTGAAACTGGAAGCTAATCTGCTCTACCAAACCAAGTTCAAGACCAACTTGATTTAAATAGCTAATCTCTGCCTCAAAAATACAAAACTAATAATAAAGGCAACAAAAATAAAACTACAGCGGAAATTGGTTCCTAATTATGTAAGTGCAGCATGACATTGATTATGAATTTATTAAATAATAAGTCTCTTGTTTTATATGCCCTGTGGCTATGTCTAGCAAAACTCTTTCGTCTTTTGTAAAATGACTTCCACAGAGATTAGATGACACTCTGCTTTTTTCCCTATTCTATTGAAATCCTGAGAACATAGGTGCTTTTCCATAAGTCATGACCTTGGCTAAGTTCGTATACAGCCTTGATGTGACCTGGTTATGAACTTATAAATACTTTACAGATTTGAATGTTAATTTTTTCAAGTTCTGATTTATCTGGAGTCACATTAGGAGTTCTGAAAGCCATAATTTGGAAAACTTTTATAAGTCAAGATCAATCTTTCTGTCACATTGAAAAGCTGTGGTAAATAAAGACCAAAATACAGAATAACGTTTCTCCTCTCTTGGTTGATATTAAAAGACATTACTGCTTTCCCTCAGGATTATTTTAGTGTCTTAATTACAGTAAATTAGAATAATTAGAGAGAAATTATATGAATCCTACAATTCCCCAAAGCCTTTATACTGCCTTTTAGTCAGATAATGAATGTTAATATAAATAATTGATGCATTCTGAGTACCTCCATGTCTTCACACCTTGCATTTTTCTTTTTTAATTTGGCTCCAGATAGAAGGTGAATCATGTCAGGAATTACTTTTTTTCCTCTAAAGAGTGTTAATTAAGCTTCGGTGAACAGTTTTGAAAATAAAACAAAGTAACTCCACAGTAACATAGAGTCACATGAATTTCTTTTTACTTTAGCTCAATAGATTCCAATCAAGAACAGTCTCTCCAAAACTGTTGCATAAGATTTTTTTGTATCTGTTTGTTTTTACAAGCATATGGCTAAATGCCGAACATTTTTTACAAAGTATGCTTGGCTACTCTTTACACAGTAGGGTACAGTCAGACAAAATCATTGGAGACTATGTTCAAACAGGTGAAATATTAATGGAGGCTGAGTATTCAATATTTTATGTGAACTAACATATGAAAGCAAATACTGTGCACAGGATCTATGCCAGAGGCTGGCATTCCAGTAAAGTTGTGTGCATGTGTTAGCTTTCCTGTTAAACACTCTTATTTTAGAAAATCGCAGGTGTAATCTAACTTAAATACATGACCATGGGACATGTGACCACTCTTGTCCAAGAAGACGAGGAGTTGTCACTATGGATGCAATGGCCCAACAGACACATGGGCCCAATGTGACAGTAAAGACTTTCTGATCAAGGGAATAGCTTGTGGAGCAGTTACATTTTGCACTGGGGATGGAGTATAGAGATAAAGGTACATCTGTGAAATAAGATTCCATTAAAATACCTCTGCAGAACTACAAATGAAACTGAACTTAGGCCTACCACCATTTTGTACAAAATGTTTGGAGGCAACTCTTCTATGTGGCCACTTACATATCAAAAGCGCCTTCATTTTATCCCTATATGCAGACCCCACAGTAATAAATTCCACATTCTGATGCCATTTTACTTGTGTGTGTGTGTGTGTGTGTGTGTGTGTGTGTGTGTGTGTGTGTGGTCATTACTCATGCCAAAGTTGTCTACATTAAAACTCTAGGCTAAAATTAAGGCACACACACACACACACACACACACACACANCACACACACACACACACACACACACACACACACACACATCTGTGACTAGACAGTTGGCAGAAAATTTGAATGCGCCAACGATGCAAAGGACCCAGCCCAGCAAGTATGAATTCAGGAAGTACAGCATTAAAAGATGTTGCCTCTTTTCATTGCCCTTCTTCACACTAACTCTGGGATGCTCAAGGTACCAAGAGCGCCTTGTATGAGACCATGATCACTTGTCCTCAGATCTAGTCAGACAAAGGGAGACAAAGAACCAGCCCTCTGTGCCATTCCCGCATCTCCTCAAAGCCCTTAGAGTGTCAAGTATTCATCCTAATGGCAGGCAAGTCACCAGATCCTGCCTTCTTTGCCACTATTCAAGATCTCCCCTCTTCTTTCAGAAAAAACAAAAGCAAGACCACACCCTAAATAACTCAGGCCCTCCTTCTAGCTGTAATTTCGTGTTTGAAATTAATTTCTAATTTGTCACGTAAATATGGACACTTGAGAGTTAAAGGAAATTCTATCTACAACCATTGTAGGACAACACATATCAAAGATATAAAACAAAATGATTTGATACACATCCCGTTCTAATCAGGCATGGCTGAGTCGGGAGATGTGATGATCAAAATGCTAGTAAATTATCACTTTCCACATTTCAACATAGGTATCACTGATAAACCATGAAAATAAAAGTAGGGAATACAATAGTCCTTTTTCTAAAATAATGTAATTTTTAATTGATATTAATGTCAAGTATAATCTCGTAACTCATTAGCCTCACAAAAGATGTTAGAGAATGCTGTTATAACTTTTGCCTTTGTAAAAGTACTTTTTAAAAGCATACTCATGACTCATCAATGACAAATTTCCTTCCATAATGTGGAGAATTAATTTTTATTTCCATATTAATAATTATGGGGTCAAATTATAATTTGCTCACATAACAAATATTAAATGGATAACAGCCAACATCCAGCTTTTTGAGGTATACAGAAAAATTGCTGATAGTGCAATATCCTTTGATGGGGACAGTGATGGATACAGTATGAAAACTCTGGAAATGTATTTGTGGAATGTGTAACCCAACCTCATAGCGTTTGTGAGTCAGATTTAGCTGTAGAAAATGGAGTCGATAAAAATGGTCAAAATGAACGGGACGTGTGGCTGCACTCATGAGAGCTATGAATACCATGGGGCTATTGGTGAGGAGAAAGAGGAAGAGCCTCATCCCGACCCCAAATCCGTGTCCAGATACCTCAGTGTAAGTCACCTAAAGTTCAGCAAGACACTCATATTATTTATGTAATATCTCTGAAACTTTATGAAGATGATGCATTTATAGGAAATATGCAAACACTCTCTAAGCATTACGGAAATTGGAAATAGGTGTAATTAAGGCATCAATCAAAAGCAAATTAGAAAGCACCTGGAATGGAACTGACTGACTTAATTGGTAATGTTCAGCACGCACAAATGAAAACAGAGATTATGCCTAAAATCCTGCTTCTATATGATCTGGGAAATTGTTTACATTTTAAAAAATATGTTTTACATAAAACAGCATTTCTAAGACACACTGTTTTTCATGTGTGTTAATACAGAAATCTTAATTTGTTCCCTATGCACCTTGTATTTATAGATCATACTTTAATTGCTTTTGCCTTACACAGTCATTCATGGGGAATTTCCAGGGATAAAAACCAATAACTAAATGTCACAAAAACATTTAGCATGGAACAGGCCCAAGTAGACCAGCCTCTTGCGAATCTCATCGTTCTTCTCTGAGACCGGAGAAATTTAAATATCTACCTTTCTTTTCCTTCAGAGGTAAAACAGTCAAAAATGACAGGAGGGAATGTTGTGTGAATACACTGAAATTGAAATCCGAAATGAACTGATAAGATAAAACTAATAATTTTACTTTCTGGTTGACATTTTGTATCAAACTCATTAGCTTATTTAGCAAACATCTATGGAACACTTGCTGCATGTAAGTCTATCTCAGAGGCTGTAAATAGAATCCGTCTCGAAATAACTCTATTCCAAAGGCCTCATGGAGTTCACAGTGCAGAAGAATATATAGATTTGAAATCCCAGATACAAGAACATTGTTGGCTATCGTCAGAAAAGGAAACCCTTGGAGAGATGTGACTTAAGCTAGAAACCGAGAAGAGAATGAGAGGCACTGAGTCCAAAGAAGCTCCCAGTGGCAAGGAAGAAGAGTTGGGGAGAAACTGAGGGCAGGCCACGTGGCTGGCTGGCTGAGGCAGTGAGAGTACTTCCTGTAAGAGAAGGCTGCAGTAGTTGGGGGAGCTGAGGAACCACGCAGCCTGACCTGTCTCTCTTCTACACAGAACTGAGTGAGCTGGCACGAGAGGACGTCAGTGCTAGGATAAATGACCTTTAGTTTTCATACTGCGAGAGAGGTGACCGCACGTGCACTATAGCTGATCATAATTACAAGTCATTAGAAGACAATTTTATTGTTCATTTGTGTGGTGTGGTGTGGTGTAGGATGTGTGTGTGTGTGTGTGTGTGTGTGTGTGTGTGTGTGTGTGTGTGAGAGAGAGAGAGAGAGAGAGAGAGAGGAGAATAGAGGGAATAATTTCTCTCATTCCANGAGAGAGGTGACCGCACGTGCACTATAGCTGATCATAATTACAAGTCATTAGAAGACAATTTTATTGTTCATTTGTGTGGTGTGGTGTGGTGTAGTGTGTGTGTGTGTGTGTGTGTGTGTGTGTGTGTGTGTGTGTGTGTGTGTGTGTGTGTGTGTGTTTAAGCCAGAGGAGAATAGAGGGAATAATTTCTCTCATTCCACTCTGGCGGTTCCCAAGCATCAGACAGACACAAGTTACCAGACATGGCAGCAAGAGCTTTGACTAACTGGACCATCTTACCAGCCCGCCAAAATGTCTTCAGAGACAAATATTTATATTAGTTACAGTATTTTAAACTTAAGCACTTTGGTGACTACTGTTGGTAAAATATCTAACATCATGTGGTTTTTATTTTACTAGTGCTGAAGACTTATCACTGCTGCCTTGGAAACATCCTTAGGTCTTAGGGGGAACCAGTGACCTTCACCCAGAAGTAAGGTGGTTCACCACAGACCTGTGAAGGGAGAGCTCAGACCAGCACCTTACTCTCCTGGAAGATGGTCTTGGCATACCATACATTTTCAACAATATGTGAAGGGGAACTACTTTGTTAGATTTATATTCAAACCAAGAAAGAAGCAGATGAAGTTTTGCCTTCGCTTCAAGCACGTCTCATTGCACATATTTTTGCAGACACCTGAATCTATAATACATCCGTAATCACTTCTGACCTTTACTGTCTCAAAGGTCACAATGTGATGATTGTTTCCTGAAGGCAATCAAGCACTCTCGACTGATTGACACCGTGTGCAAGTGCTTAATCTTCAGATTTTAATGGCAATTGGTGCAAAAATCTTAATCGAATTTATTGTACACTTTCAGAATGATTTCATATATTTTATTAAAGGTAAACATGAAGGCATATAATCTTTTATTATGAATCTTCAGTGTAGACTTGACATTTCCTTAGAGATTATTAAGGATAAATTATGTTATCCAGTAATCTAGGACATAATGAAGTTGGTTTCTTCTCCTTCTTCTTCTTCTTCTTCTTCTTCTTCTTCTTCTTCTTCTTCTTCTTCTTCTTCTTCTTCCTATTCTTCTTATTCTTCTTATTCTTTTTCTTTTTCTTCATTAAAAATAGATATTTTTCAATACAAAAAACCTGATTATGATTTCCCCTCCCACAACTACTCCCGAAACCTTCCCACTTTTCCACACACCCAAAACCACACATTGTCTTTCTCTTCCTCTCTCTCTATCTCTCTCTCTTTCTCTCTCTCTCTCATTAGAATGCAAGCAGGCATCTAAAACAATTAATAATAATAATAATAATAATAATAATAATAATACGACTCAAAATGTAACAAAATAAAAGAATGAAGAAAACCAAAGAAAAAGCTCGGGAAACACATATAGACACAGAAATACTCATGTTCACACACACTGTAACCGCAAAAAAAAAAACACAAAGCCAGAAAACATATTATGGACACAAAGGGCATGTAAGGTAAAAAGGAAGTAAAACAAAAACCCCTGACAAAGAATTAGGAGACAAAGAACCGCCACAAAAGGTTGTTTTGTATTGACCATCAACTGCTGGGCCTGGGGCTTCACCTCAGTCATGGTTTCTATACCCAGTGGGAAACCACTGGAGAAATGTGTTTGTTTGTTTGTTTGTTTGTTTGTTTCATTTTGTAAATTTATTTATTTATTCACTTTACATCCCAATATCAGCCAAACGTCCCCTCCCTATTATCCTTTCATGCAAGTCCTCTCCCCATTCCAACTTCCCTGTCTCTTTTGAGAAGGAGAAACCCATCTCCCATCACACACACCGCCATTAACCTGCCCCTCCCCCAGGCTGATCTTCTCCCACTGAGGCCAGACAAGGCTGCCCATTTAGGGGCACAGAATCCACAGGCAGGCAGACAGGCAGTAGGCTCAGGGACAGTGCCCACTGCAGTTGCTGGAGGACCAGTATGAATATGAACCTGCTCATCTGCTCCATATGTCCAGCCCTTGGGTGCTGATTCAGTCTCTGGGAGCTTTCACAAGCAGGTTATGTTCTAGCAGAATATGCTTAGTCCCCAGGGAATAGGGGCAGAGAGTAAGGAGAGGCCACAGCAGGCAGTCTGTCACAGAGCTGGAGAGGGACTGGAAGGGGGTTGGATTTGGAGGAGAGGAGGGAGAGTGAAGATCTGCACTTGCCTACCTGCTTCGCTGCCCTACTTGCTTCTCCGACAGGCTTGGCTGGTGAGTTTCCAGGCAGTACCTGCTGGAGTTGGGAGAAGGTGGGAAGAAAAGATCTGAGTGATCCACTGGAGATGCAGACAGAGAGGAGGGAAGGCTGGAGCAGACGGTTAGCTACAATGTTGGGAGTGAGACTGGGGCATTGGACCTAGAAGAAAGAAGGGAAAAATGAAGGTCTGCTTCCTTGGCTGGAGTAACCTGTGGGTTCCCAGGAAATACCCAGTGGAAATCTGGCTTTGGATAAAGTGATAAGTTGGGGGAAGGAAGTTTGGAGGGGAAGATCTGTGTGCTCCACTGGACACAGAGGCAGAGGGTGAGGAGAGACTGCAGGAGGGGAATGAGCCTAGGTAATGGATTTTAAGGAGAGGAGGAAGAAGTGAAGATATGCAGTTAACCTGCTTCCCTGGCCAGAGTTGACCTACGGATGTTTTCAAAGCAACATACAAACTGGATATATTCACATAGTCAGTACTAAGATGAAAGAAAGCACTATACGGGAACCGAGCAAGGCCTCCTTTCTTCAGCTTCTGAATCATTAACAAACTACCAGGAGGAACCCTTCTTCATCATCTTGGATTAACAGTGTGTATTTTAGAATGGTGCCCTATGTATTCTTTGACTTTCTCCCTTTGACATTAAGCTGTGAACTTCAATTCAATTATGTGCAACTATCACTCATTTCTTCTCAGTGCTGTATGTATGATACCCCGTAATATGACTACACTGACATCTACTTATACACTAAATCATTAAATGACTATGACTTGTGTGTTTTAAATTTCAGATCAGTTACAGATGCTGCTAAAAAAAAAAAAAAAAAAAAAAAAAAAAAAAAAAAAAAAAAAAAAAAAAAAAAAACTTCCTGTAGCTGGTTTTGGTGCATATATGCATGCATTCCTTATTCTTGCTCTATTAGGAAGGTTCTCTAGAGAAACTGACACATACACACACAAACATACACACATGCATATGCACATGCACACATACAGACACACATTCACATATGAACGCATGCACACATACTTTGTTAGATATTACTTAATAAAAAGGAATTTAGTAGAATGGCTTACATGATAGCAGCTGGGTGATCCATCGGTGGCCCTTTGCATGCTGAAGATGCTGGGGCACAAGGACAGATTCATTCACAAGGCTGAGTGTTTCCATCTGGCACTAAAGGCCTGGAAGGTTCATGAGGAGTATCTGGTCGTCAGTGGACATTGGAAGGCCAAGGAAGCTGGAGAATGATGTTGTAGAAGGATGGCAGCAGCAGCTAGAGGAATATCAATGGGAAGAGCAGCAGCAGCAGCAGCAGCAGCAGCAGCAGCAGCAGCAGGATAGCCATAACAAGCAAATGGAGTTAAGTCAGGGAAGCAAGGCTTTCCCCCTGACACCTTTCTCTCTAAGCCATTCTAGCAGAAGGTGTTGTCTACTCTGGCAAAGATCTTTTCCCAGTTAATCCTTCCTGGAACTCACAAAGAAGTGTGTCACTGAGTTGATTCCAGATGAAAACTAAGATTAACCATTTAGAGATCCACCCCTTTATTAACTTGGCATGCAACTGCATCTCCTTGCCATGCTTAATTTATGAATGAATAAAACAAAGTCACAACTCCACCTATCGTGGTATCATACATAATCATAACAAAAGCACATTAATTCTTCCTCCAGAATATATGGCCAAATCACCTGAGAAATGCTTTGCTTTTTAATATCTCATGACTTAAATATAAAATTATATGCCTAATAGTACTTAAGTACTGTAACTGCCCGCAGGTACATCGAATGGATTACCTGGGAGGAAAGCTGGGGATGAAATAGAGCAGTTCTGTGAGCGAGAATAAGGAACCAAGACAAGTTTTCTGATCAAGGCTCAAAGTTTTAATGGGAGTCTCCAAATAGAAAGGCAGGGGAGGAGAGTGGGGGGAACCCTTCCCCTAAAGGCTGGAAATTCCTCTGCAGAACCAATTGATGCTCAGCAGGTGGCTAGTGCCTCTCAGGAAACTGCAGGTCCTTGAAGAACAATGGGTTAGAGCTCCACCCTAGGTGGGAAGTGGTGGCTAGCATCGAGGTCTGAAATTCCCACTCAAAGGCTGGGGGAGGGCACAAAGTACTGATATAATTTCAATAAACACAAATTACTGCTTTATATGTGTGTATGTAAAGACAACTATATTATTAGCACAGTTGGACAGAAACAATGACAGTCATCATTTCTGTAACTGGTCAGAAGGCTATAGAAGGTATTTAAAACTGCTTTCTCTTAGCCACATTTTCTCCACACACAGCAATCACCTCACCAGGTGTTGAAACTTTACCTGACAGGATGATCCATGCCTTCATTCTTGGAGAGTCTGGTTCATTTATAATCCTCATTGTAGTTTTCCCTTGACTTCAATCACAGGGCATTGTAACACCAAGAGATGCCCTAAAGGATCACCTATACTCCAAACATACTGTTCTTCACCTCCATTGTAGAGAAGCAATCCAATTTAACCCAGGTGGTCTGGGTCGATTGTCCCTTGTAATACTTTACTCATATGCCTTTATTAACCAGTAATGTATCAGGAGTTCAGAATGGTCAAAGATAAGTCTTCTAGTTCAGTGGGCATTTGTTTTCCCATTTCTACATCTTGATTTCCGAATTTGTGCTTCCTGGATATAAAAGAAACAATGTCTTATGTTGCTTGCTGAATCACACACAGTGTATGTGAACTTTTGGAGACCCCTGTCCAACACTCCAAGATTTTGTCTCCTGGTTGTTACTATACTATATCTTTCAGAAGCCATTTTACTTCTCTGTTAATTTAGCTACTTCAACATGGTCCTCTATGACCGTGAATTTACTGATCAAAAGCTATGCTGTGTGTGCTGATATAATGATGGTAAATAAAGCATTATGCCAGCCACGATAATAGTTTAGGAGAATTGTATGCAAAATAATCAAGTCAGCATAAAAAGTATTTATTCAAGTAATGACAAAGAGATGCCCTTTCTGTGATGGTGGTAGTCCAGTAGTCAATCTGCCACCATATTGCTAGCTGGCTCCTCCAGAAAATGGTACCATATCTAGGGATATTTTTTGTCTCTGCTTTTGACAAATTCTGCATTCAGAATCGGCCACAGGCAGATCAGCCATGGCATTTGGGCCCATGCATAACCTCTATTTCTGCCACCATGCCCACTTCATTCATTGGCCCATGGGAGAGATGTTCAAAGAAAAAGGCTGATGACTATGTACACACAGTATCATCCTGTCTACTTGATTACATGGGACACAAGTATCTTTACATATTTTGCCCTATCTTAATTGATGCTTCTATTACTATGGTAAAAAGCAGCTTGGGAAGGAAAGGATTTCACCTTACACTTCCATATCATATCCCATTACTGAGGAGAGTCAGGAACTCAAACAGTGCAGAAAATGGAGACAGAGCTGATGTAGAGGCCATGGAGGAATGCTGCTTACTGGTTTGTAACTCATGGCTTGCTCAGACTGCTTCCGTAGTGCACTCAGAACCAGCAGCCAACAGGTGGCACTGACCACACTAATCTGGGACCTTCCACATCAACCATCAACCAAGAAATGTTGCACAGCCATGTCCACAGGATAATCTAATGGGGGCATTTTCTCAGCTGAAATTCTCTCTTCCAAATGACTAGGCCTTGTGTCAAATTGACATAAAAATCAACAGCCTTCTGTGCAAGGCCTGAGAGGAGAGAGTGATCTCCCAGCAGTGCTTTCATTTCTGAGCACGGAGGTGAGGTCTCCACCTTCTCTCTGGCGGGGAACAGCTAGAAGTACACAGGGCATATATGATCAGTGAAGCAGCTGGGACTGAAGTCTTCCCACAACCATTTGCACAGGGAGCCAGGAGACTCCTCAGCCTTCTGTGCACAGCACACCAGGAGAGAGTGATCTCCCAACAGCTCCTTCACTTCTGAACACAGAGGTGATATCTCCACCTTCTCTCTGAAGGAGAACAGCTGGGAGCACACAGGGCAGACTCTCAGTGGAGCAGCTGGGTCAGAGGTCTTCAGGCTGCCATTTGCACCAGGGAACCAGGGGGCTCCACAGCCTCCTGTGCACAGACCCTGCCAGAAAAGAGTTGGCCTCCAAGGCGTATGGACACAGGCTAACAGGCTGACAGGAGGAACAAGCTCCAGTCAGAGACAACAATACCAACTAGCACCAGAGACAACCAGCTGGCAAAAGGCAAGCACAAGAACCCTACCAACAGAAACCAAGGCTACTTGGCAACATCAGAACCCAGTTCTCCCACCACAGCAAGTCCTGGAAACCCCCAACACATCAGAAAAGCAAGAGTTGGATTTAAAATCTTATCTCATGATGTTGATAGAGGGCTTCAAGAAGGATTTAAATAACTCCCTTAAAGAAATACAGGGGTCTCCATCTTGCCACCAGGTCACCAGTAGAGAACCAACAGATGGGCCAAGGTACACAGACTTAATCTGAGACTAACATCGTTTGGGTAGAAACCTGCCAGGCTTTCACTTGTAGCCAGGGCCTGGGAGACTTGGTGGGCCATCTCTACACCCACCGGGCCATGCACCAACTTGGTCGGGGGCCCCCTGCCCTGCAGTCCTCCCAGTTGCAGCAGTGGTCTCCATCTTGCCGCCAGGTCACCAGTAGAGAACCAATAGACAGGCCCAGGTATGCAGACTTAGTCCAAGACTAACATGGCTTGGTGCTTTTGCCTGTAGCCAGGGCCTGGGCAGCTCAGCGGGCCATCTGTACACCAACCCAGTCAGGCACCAACCCAGTTGAGGGGTCATCTGCCCTGCAGAGTGATCAGCACTTGGATAAGGTCCCTGCAGCATCTGCCATCTGTGCCCCCTGAAGGAGCAGACAGGCAGCACCAGGTTCACAGAGACAACCTGAGTGTAGCATTGCTTGGGGCAGGAAGCATTAGGGCTCCAAGGGTACCCAAGAGGAAGGTAGCACACCAGAAATCCTAGCCAGGGGAAACTCTGACATGCATAGGTGCGGAATAACCCTTACAGGCTCATGGGAGGTTCAAACACCAGCCAGTGACAACAAGGCCAACTAACGCCAGAGATAACCGGATGGCAAAAGGCAAACATAAGAACATTACTAACAGAAATCAAGGCAACATGGCAACATCCGAACCCAATTCTCAGACAACAGGAACTCCTGGATATCCCAACACACCAGAAAAACAAGATTTGGATTAAAAATCACTGGTCAAGATGCTGTTAGAGGAACACAAGACGGAATTAAATAAATCTCTTAAAGAAATACAGGAGAAAATGGATCAAAAGTTAGAAGCAATTACGAGGGAAACGCAAAAATCAATTAAAGAAATTCAGGAGAATACAGGTCAAAAGAGAGAAGCCAATAGGGAGGAAAGGAAAAAATCACTTTAAAGAATACAGGAGAACTTGGGTCAACAGGCAGAAGTCATGAAAGAGGAAACACAAAAATTTCTAAAAGATCTACGAACAAGCAAGTGAAGGAACTGAGCAAAACCATCCAGGACCTAAAAACAGAAGTAGAAACAACTAAGAAATCACAAAGGGAGACAACTTTGGAGATAGAAAACCTTGAGGAAAAATCAGGGGCCATAACAACAAATATGCAAATATCAACAGGAGAATACAAGAGATAGAAGAAAGGATCTCA
>BDUI01000295.1:133049-148767 GCA_002335545.1 Apodemus speciosus
TAACATGTTTTTCTACATTTTCTACAATTTTATCAGAAATACTTTCCACATAAATCTTCAGTTCTATCATAAAATGTTTCTACTTCCTTTTTCAATTAATTTAGCAATGTTTTTATGTCTACCATTTTACTCTTTAATTTTCCATGAAAATTTTCAATTTTAAAGTATTTTTCTATATATTTCTCCTATTATATCAGCAAGATTTCCCATGTAAATCTTCAATTTTATCATAAAATGTTTTTACTTTCTTTTTCAATAAAAGAACATGCCTTTCAAAAAACTCGCCAGCATGTGCTCATTTGGAGACACATCCAAATATCCTTTCCCAAATGTCTTTCTCATCAATTTTCCAATCATATGCCTTCCAACTGCCAACCATCAAGCCAAATCATTGGCTATAGTTCATGAATTATTCTAGAATCACACATCTGGCCATTTTCCCTTCCAGGTAAAAGTGCAACTGCATCTAATACCTGAATTTCTGCCCACTACAAAGATTTTCATTCTCTGAAGTCCTTCAAGATTGTCCCATAAAGAGACTACAGTGATTCAGCTGTCCACTACATGTTGCTGTGAACATGGAGTTTAGGACCATATGTAAATGAGGCCCCACTCTTTTCTTCCCTGGCTAAACAAGCATACAGCACACTCTATGAGACCACAGGTAAGCTTAGATACAGAGAGGCATTTTAACAGGCATATGAACCAAAGACATTTTAGCTGTTTCCTTATATATCTTGGCTATGCCCCCAGGACCTGCTTGGGCCTGGTCATGCAATTGCCATCTCCATTTAATGATGAATTGCTGCTGTTCACATCAAATTTTATGGCTTGGTGGGCCAGATAACAATCAGCTCATGATGGGCAACTCCAGGTCCATTGCACCTTGGTGGCCCATTATTAAATGTCCAGTAGTGGGACAAGAACTATTTCTCAAAGGGAAGGTAGTTTTCTGGACTTCCACTGTGATTTACCTATGAGGACCTACCAAAGGCTCTGAACCAGATCCCTGCCTACTACTGACACCAAAAGTACTACTGTACCTGCTGGATCATGTGACTCAAGAGGCAAATCTACACGGTATGTCAATGTGACACCTTATGAAAGAGACAAGGTGAACAAATACTTGAAATCATAATCAGAGAATTAATATATCCTTGAGAGCCTTGTGAGCTGGAAGTAAACTATTTTTGGTAGTCTTTGTGAGCAAAAATAAAGAAGAAAAGAATTGGAGAGATCAGTAGTTGTATGCCAGGTGTTAGAAAATATATTAATATGTTCATGCTAGGAAAACACATCTGGTACAGCAGCTGGAAGTAGAATCACTATCTTATTGAGTTTATACAGTCAACTATCATTCTGAATGATCTATCCATCTCCTACATAAGCCAAATCAGAGAGTTAATGGAGGTGTGAAAATCACCATTACTGCAGCCTTCAAGCCTTTAAAGGATGAAATATTATTAGTTCACTATTTTTTCCTGGAAGTGGTAGAGCTAATGACTTCCATTTGGCCTTACAAACTATAATAGTCATCACTCCACACATAAGGAAAACAGGTCTTTTATTGGATTCCACAGCCCAGCAAGATGACTACAAAGATCTGCCATCACTAAAGCCTATGTGGAAATCTAATTGTTGGACCAAATGGTAATAGTATTCCATTTTATTTGATGACACGACATGTTTACAAATTAATTTTATCATTTTCAACAGAGGATCTTAGAAGCTCAGTGGTTCCCCATCCTAAACAACTCTAATGTAGTTAGATCCTCATTGTAATCCAAAACAATGCTAATGTTTCATTTTAGTCATTCTCTTGGATATATTACAGTATTTTATTTGACATGTCTATTATCAGCTTTTCTGTGGTTTGGTAAAACATCATGACCAATGCAACTTATAGAGGAGTTTTTTTTGTCTATGGTTCCAGCAGCTGAGAGTCCATAATGGCAGAAACAGCATGATCATAGTCATAGCATGATACCAATAGCAACAACAGAAAGCTAAGAGCTCACTTCTTAAGCCACAAACACAAAGCAGGAAAATTAAAGTGCAAAGAAGGACAAGGCCTTAAGCTCTGAAAGCCCTTGCCCAATGGCATCCTTCATCCATCAAGACCACACCTCCAAACGCTACCCAAATACTGCAAGCAATGAATGTTCAGGTGCCCAAGACTATGGGGTTAAGGTATTCCTTAGTCAAATCAGTACATTCTATTCCCATGTTGCCAGTCTCTTGGCCATATCATAATGAGAAATGTACGTGATTCAACTTTAAGAGTCACCAAGATAATGTTAACATCACAATATAAAACACAGTATGACTTAAAAAGTCCTACAGTCTTTAAAAGTACAAACAGTTAACAGTTCAGCCTCTTTGGAATAACCAATGTGGCTCCTGTAAAAGAAAAAATAAGTTATAGGGCATAGTCACAACGAAATCAAAACAAATTCTAACTTCAACAGTATAAATAACTCAGTGCACAATACTTGGAATTCACTCACAATATTCTGGGCTCCAAAGGTCTTAGACCATCTCACTTCTCTGGCTCTGCCATAAACAGCATATGTGGCTTTTCTAATAGTCTAATGTAAATAGAACAAACTCTAACGAACTCTAATGTAAGTCCCACTCTACTCCTGTGGTTGTCCCTAGAGGTCATCTCATGGACATGGCATGTACAACAATCTAGGATCTCCACCATAATTGGGTCTGAACCCACACTCACATCCTTTTCTGCCCCTCTTCAGAATCTCTAACCTTACCATATGGTACAAAACCTCAGCTTCTTTCCACGACCTCTTCAATCCTACAGTTTGAATACCACCAAAACCAGTACCATCTGGGAGACCCTTACATATTACCAAATTCAGGTGCCAGTATGAGATGTAATTTTAGCCAACCTGGACCATGGTGCCATATGCTGACCCTGAGAAAACACTGCCCAGAAGACTTTACCTGAATGATACTGATCTCTTATTAATCACAGCTGATTGCTCACCCCCAGATAACAAGTATTAATTTTTCCAGTAAATCAAAGTTTGCATTTCATTAATACTGGGTTCTTGACCATCCCAGCTGATTCTTCAGCCCCTACTGAGCATAAACCACATATTTGTCAATTCAAATTATATGAACAAACCTAATAGAATTGTTGCTTCCCTCTGAACATGCACACACAGGCTTCTATTAGCTGCATTTTTCTCAATACTCTTACCTTACAATCTCTAACAGAATAGCCCATTAAGCTCTGAGTACTCAATAACTTTTCTAACCCAAAGTATCAAAGACTCCCATAACCATTCCCAAAACAACACAGTCAAGTCTGTCCTAACAACAGCCAGTCTCCAGTACCAATCAGAAAGCAAAAGTTATTAGCTTGACAGTGGTGTATTTAGGTAACAATTTGACAGAGTCAAGTGTGCTGAATTTTTGTTAGCTTGACACACACTAGGGTCATCTAGGAAGAGGGAACTTTAATTGTGAAAAGGTATCCATTAGATTAATCTATGGGCAAGACATTGTCTTGATAATCACTCACGTGGGATAGCCTAGCCCACTTGAGAAAATGCCACCGTTAGACGGGTTGTCTTTGGTTTTTTAAAAAAATTAATTAATTAACTTCTTAAAAAGGCTAAGAAAACCATGGAGGTTAAGCCACATATAAAGTCATTTATGTGTGAACTTCCCCTTGGCATGTCCTTCAACTCCTGTCCCCGGATTTCTGCTTGAGTTCCTGCCTTAGCTTTACTTAATGGGCTGTGACTCAAGATATGTAAGCCCAATAAATGCTTTCCTCTAGAAGCCATTTTTCAGTCATACTGTTTTATCCCAGCAGACATTTTAACTTTCAGTTCCTGAAAAGCTTTATTGTGGAACACAGTACTATTTACTGGAGTCATGGATTTCTTTCACGGGTGTGAGACAGTGCGTTTTGTCCATGGGCTTACTTTATTAAAAAAAAAATATTGTGCTGAAGGAGTGCTTTATATATCCCTAATTAAAGACCTTTGTGAGATGTCTTCTCCTTGTCTGTGATTTGTATTTTCACTTCATAAATAGATGAACAACCATTCTTACTTTGAAATACTGAAAACGTTCCACAGAAAACAGGAAGTACATACAGATGCCTGCTAACAGTATAAGTAACATTTAACATTATATAAGAGACCCAAAAAATAAATATAGGTGTAAAACTTGGTATAGAAAGAATAAGATGGCCAGGATTTTCAGCTGTCTTAACTTTATACTTTAGAAATCCTTTTCTAAATCTCTAGATAAAATAATGTCAATGTTTATAGCAATTTACTTCCTACTATATGGGTCATAATGAAAGATATGGCTTCATATCAAAACATTTGGGACTTTTATGTCAATCTTTTTGTGAGCAATTAATAACGTAGGCTCTGCTATGATCAGAGAACAACTTTGATATGTGTTTTTTAATTTTTTAATTATTGTATTTATTTACATTTCAAATACAATTCCCAATTTTTTGTGACTAGATTATTTTCCAAAAATAATTTTAGTAAATTGTTACACGTACACATCCAAAACTTCACACAGTCTATAGCACTAAGATTCTGGTTACTCGGATTTGTTAATGATTTTGTTCACTCACTCTGAAGCTTTGCTAATTTGGCCCATTTGTTTTATCCATCCCAGACACCCACACATTAGAGCCTTCCTGTATGATTGTGGATTTTTCCACTTCTCTTCTAATTTCTGTCTATGCTTTCATCATACATGTTGATGTTGTGTAATTAGGTGAATGTAAGTTTAGACTGTTTACACCTTCCAGATGAAATGACCTATATATTTTCAATAAGTCTTGTGTAATATTCCTTGCCTTGGATTCTACTGACTGGGACTAATTTATCCTTGCCAGCTTTTGTTATTTTTTGTATTGGTTTGGGTAGAAGAAGTAAATGCAATTTGCTTTCTATATGAAAAGTGTCATAAACTTATAATTTTAACTTTTCCATTCCTACATATTTTATACAGGTTATTTAAGTAAACGGAATGGTGGGTGTTTTCTCTTACTATAATGACAGTCATCTTTCAATGAGGATATTATGTTTACTTATAAAAATATAATTATCCGCATCTGTATCAAAACTTACCATGCTACATTTATCAGTTCTTGGTTTCTTTTTTGCCTCTTTTTGAAAATGATAACTGTTTCCATATCCTTATTTCCTTATTAGACTGCTTATTTATTATTCTTTTAATAATGTCTCTGAGATTAAGATGGATTTCCTGACAATGCTACAACCTTAGAAAACTGTAGCTTGGATTACTAGTGTTATATATTTTACTGTTTTAAAAAATAGATATTTTGTTTATTTACATTTCCAGTGTTATCCGCTATCCCGATTTCCCCTCTGCAAACACCCTATCCCATACCTCTTTATGATGAGGGTGCTCCCCCACCCACCAACACACTCCTGCCTCTATACTCTAGCATTCCTCTACACTGGGGCATCAAGCCTTCACAGGACCAAGAGCCTCCCCTCCCAATGATACCAGAAAAGGCCCCTTCAGCTCTTTCAGTACTTTCCCTAACTCCTCCACTGGGGTCCCTGTGCTCAGTTAGAAGGTTAGCTATGAGCATCTACATTTGTATAGGTCAGGATCTGGCAAAACCTCTCAGGAGACAGCTGTATCAGGGTCCTGTCAGCAAGCACTTCTTGGCATCACAATAGTATCTAGGTTTGGAGTCTGCATATGAGATGGAGCCCCAGGAGAGGCAGGCTCTGGATGGCCTTTCCTTCAGTCTCTGCTCTACTCTTTCTCCCTGTATTTCCTATAGACAGGAGCAATTCTGAGTTAAAATTTTGGAGATGGGTTGGTGGTCCCATCTTCAACCGGAGGCCATGCCTAACCTCTGAATATGGCCTCGGAAGGTTATCCTTCCCCTTTGTAGGATATTTCAGCTAATGCCATCCCAATGGGGACCTGAGAGGCTCTTGCTTTCCTGGCATTTGGAACTTTTGGGTTGCTACTCCCAGCTACCCATCCCCCATTGCTAGACACCTCTGTTGAATTTCCTAAACCCTCTGTACATCTCCTCCATCTCTTCCCCTACCTAGTTCTTCCCCTCTTTTTCCTCCTCCCCTTCTCTTCCTCCCAAGTCCCTTCCAACCTCTACTTTGCTTGATTATTTTATTCCCCCTCTATTCTCTTGGTCCTTCTTCCTCTTGAGCTTCAAGTAGTCTGTAAGTTGTATCTTGAGCATTCCATGCTCTTTGCCTAATATCCACCTATCAGTGAGTACATACCATGTGAGTTCTTTTCTGCTTGTTGCCTCACTCAGGATGATATTTTCTAGTGCCATCCATTTGCCTGCAAATTATGAAGTCATTGTTTTAATAGTTGAGTAGTATTCCATTGTGGAAATGTACCACATTTTCTGTATCCATTCCTCTGTTGAGTGACATCTAGGTTCTTTCCAGCTTCTGGCTATTATAAATAAAGCTGATATGAACATAGTGGAGCATATGTCCTTATTACATGTTGGAGCATCTTCTGGGTATATGCCCAGGAGTGGCATAGCTGGGTCCTCATGTACTGCTGTGTCCAATTTGCTGAGGAACTGCCAAAATGGTTTCCAAAGTGGTTGTACCAGCTTGCAATCCCACCAGCAATGGAGAAGTGTTCCTCTTTCTCCTCATCCTCGCCAGCATCTGATATCACCTGAGTTTTTTATTTTAGCCATTCTGACTGGTGTGGGTGGAATCTCAGGGTTGTTTTCATTTGCATTCCCCTCATGACTAAGGATATTGAGCATTTCTTTAGGTGCTTCTCAGGCATCCAGTATTCCTCAGTCGAGAATTCTTTCTTTAGCTCTGTACCCTATTTTTAATAGGGTTATTTGAGTCTCTAGAGTTTAACTTCTTGAGTTCTTTGTATACATTGAATATTAGTCCTCTATCAGATGTAGGGTTGGTAAAGATCTTTTCCTAATCTGTTGGTTGCCGTTTTGTCCTATCAACAGTGTCCTTTGCTTTACAGAAGCTTTGCAGTTTTATAAGGTCCCATTTGTCAATTCTTGATCTTAGAGCATAAACTATTGGTGTCCTGTTCAGGAAATTTTCCCCTTTGCCATGTGCTTGAGGCTCTTCCCCACTTTCTTTTCTTTTAGTTACAGTGTATCTAGTTTTATGTGGAGGTCTTTGATCCACTTGGACTTGAACTTTATACAAGGAGATATGAATGGATCTTTGAGTTTATTTATGTAGTGGATTATGAAGATGGATTTCCTTACATTGAACCATCCCTACATTGCTGAGATGAAGCCAACTTGTTCATAGTGAATAATGGTTTTGATGTGTTCTTGGAATTGGTTTGTGAGAATTTTATTGAGTATTTTTGCATCAGTCTTTGGAAGGGAAATTGGTCTGAAGTTCTCTTTCTTTGTTGGATCTTTGTGTGGTTTTGGTATCAGCATAACTGTGACTTCATAAAACAAATATTGTAGTGTTCCTTCTGTTTCTATTTTATGGAATAGTTTGAAGAATTTTGGTATTTGGTCTTCTTTGAAGGTCTGATAGAATTCTGTATTAACCCCATCTAGTCCTGAGATTTTTTGGTTGGGAGACTTTTAATGACTGCTTCTATTTCTTTAGGGGTTATGGGACTGTTTAGATGGTTTATCTGATCCTGATTTAACTTTTATACCTGGTACCTGTCTTGAAAATTGCCCATTTTGTCCAGATTTTCCAGTTTTGTTGAGTGTAGGCTTTTGTAGTAGGATGTCAGGAATTTTTTAATTTCCTCAGTTTCTGTTGTTATATCTCCCTTTTCATTTTTGATTCTGTTAATTTGGATATTGTCTCTGTGCCCTCTGCTTTGGCTGGCTAAGGGTTTATCTACCTTGTTGATTTTATCAAAGAACCAGCTCCTGGTTTTGTTGATTCTTTGTATAGTTTTTTTTTTGTTTGTTTGTTTCTACTTGGTTGATTTCAGTCCTGAGTTTGATTATTTCCTGCCATCTTCTCCTCTTGGGTGTAATTGTTCTAGAGCTTTCATATATGCTGTCAAGCTGCTAGAATATGCTCTCCAGTTTCTGCTTGGAGGCACTCACAGCTATAAGTTTTCCTCTTAGCGCTACTTTCATGTGTCCCATAAGTTTGGGTATGTTGTACCTTCATTTTCACTAAATTCTAAAAAGTCCTTAATTTCTTTCTTTATTTCTTCCTTGATCAAATTATCATTGAGTAGAGCATTGTTCAGTTTCCAAGTGTATGTGGGCTTTCAGTTATTTTATTGTAGTTGAAGACCAGCCTTAGTCTGTGGTGATCTGATAGGATGAATGGTATTATTTCATTCTTCTTGTATCTGTTAAGGCCTTTTTCGTGACCACTTAAATGGTCAATTTTGGAGAAGGTACCATCAGGTGCTGAGAAGAAGGTATATCCTTTTGATTTAGGATAAAATGTTCTAAGCATGCTCATTAAATCCATTTGGTTCATAACTTCTCTTAGTTTCACTGTGTCTCTGTTTATTTTCTGTTTCCATAACCTGTTCATTGATGAGGGTGGGGTGTTGAAGTCTCTCATTATTATTGTGTGAGGTACAATGTATGCTTTGAGCTTTTAAGTTTCTTTTATGGATGTGGCTGTTCTTGCATTTGGAGCACAGATATTCAGAATTAAGAATTAATCTTGTTAGATTTTTTTCTTTGATGAATATGATTAGCTTTGCTGATAACTTTTGGTTAAAAATTGATTTTATTCTATATTAGAATTGTTACTCCAGCTTCTTTCTTGGGACTATTTGCTTGAAAAATCGTTTTTCAGCCTTTTACTTTGAGATAGTGTTTTTGTCTCTGAGGTGTGTTTCCAGTATGCAGCAAAATGCTGGGTCCTGTTTATGTATCCAGTATGTTAGTCCATGTCTTTTTTATTGGGGAATTGAGTCCACTAATACTAAGGAAGAGTTGTTTCCTGAATGTTTGTTGTTAAAGGTGAAATTATGTTTGTGTGGCTATCTTCTTTTGGGTTTGTTGAAAGATTACTTTCTTCCTTTTTCTAGAGTGTAGTTTCCCTCCTTGTTGGAGTTTTTCATATATTATTCTTTGTAGGACTGGATTTGTGAAAATATATTGTGTAAACTTGTTTTTGTTATGGAATATCTTTGCTTCTCCATCTATAGTAATTGAGAGATTTGTTGGGTATAGTAGCCTGGGCTGGCATTTGTGTTCTCTTAGAGACTGTATGACAGCTGCCCAGAATCTTCTGGCTTTTAGAGTCTCTGGTGAGAAGTCTGGTATAATTCTGATAGGTCTGCCTTTATATGTTACTTGTCCTTTTTCCCTTACTGCTTTTAATATTCTTTCTCTGTTTTGTGCATTTGGTCTTTTGACTATTATGTGACAGGAGAAATTCCTTTTCTGTTCCAATCTATTGAGAGTTCTGTAGGCTTCTTGTGTTTCCATGGGCATCTCTTTCTTTAGATTAGGGAAATTTTCTCCTATAATTTTGTTGAAGATATTTACTGCCCATTAACATTGGGAATCTTCACTCTCTTCTATACCTATCATCCTTAGGTTTGGTCTTATCATTGTGTCCTGGATTTCCTGGATGTTTTAGGTTAGGAGATTACTGCATTTTGCATGTTCTTTGACTGTTGTATCAATGTTTTCTATGGTATCTTCTGCACCTGAGATTCTCTATTCTATCTCTTGTATTCTGTTGGTGATGCTTGCATCTATAACTCCTGGTCTCTTTCCTAGGTTTTCTATCTCCAGAGTTGTCTCCCTTTGTGATTTCTTTATTGCTTCTATTTCCATTTTTAGATCCTGGATAGTCTTGTTCAATTCCTTCATTTATTTGGTTGTGTTATCCTGTACTTCTCTGAGGGATTTTTGTGTTTCCTCTTTAAGGGATTCTACCTGTTTACCTATTTTCTCCTGTATTTCTTTAAGGGAGTTATTTATGTCCCTCTTAAAGTTTTCTTTGTCATGAGATATGGTTTTTAAATCAGTGTTTTGCTTTTCTAGTGTGTTGGGGTATCCCAGGATTGCTATGGTGGGAGAACTGGGTTCTGATGATGTCAAGTAGCCTTGGTTTCTGTTGCTTACATTCTTGCCCTTGCCCCTCGCCATCTGGGTGTCTGTGTTGTTAGCTGGTCTTGCTGTTTCTGACTGTGATTTGTCCCTCCTGTAGGCCTGTGTGTCAGAACTCCTGGGAGACCACCTCTCTCCCGGTGGGATTTGGGTATGGAGAGCTGTGGCACAGGGTCAGCTCCCGGCACAGATGGAAACCAGAAGAATCCTGTTCCAGGTTGCTCCTCACTTCCTGTGTCATGAGTGCTCTGGGCAGGTCCCTTAGAGCACATGTAGTGTTCTTACCTGTGCTCACAGGCCTGTCAGCACTCCTGAAAGGCCAGCTGTCTCCCAGCAGGATTTGGGTACTAAGAGCTGTGGCACTGGCTCAGCTCCAGGGTGCAGACAGAACCAGAAGAATCCTGTACCCGTCTGTTCCTTGGTTCTTGTGTCCTGATGGCTCTGGCTGGTTCTCTCTTGGGCCAGGAGTTTGAGCAGAAGTGGTGGTCTCACCTGTGCTCTCAGGTGTGTCAGCACTCCTGGGAGACAAGCTCTCTCCAAGTGGGATTTGGGTAAGGTGAGCTGTGGCACAGGGTCAGCTCCAGGCATAGATGGAAACCCGAAGAATCCTGACTCAGGCTGTTCCTTGTTTCTTTTCATGTTATATATTTTAATTAAATAATTCCTCTACAAGTTATATGCTCAATCACATATTAAATAGAATGTAGATTTTTTTTATTATTCTGCACTATTAATCTTCATTTATACCTACCCACATAACTGCTCCTGAGGTCTCAACTTCTTGGCATTCCTGAGTTCAGCTTTTCAACTCTCCAACGCAATAAGGCCTTGAAAACTCTGTGGTGTCTCACAATCTACCTGCTTTTGACTAGGCTTAGACACTGTATATGGTCAAGATAAAACGCAACAAAGCACTAAGGGGAGACGTAATACCAGGCAGCTTCTCTCTGCTTCCACTCTCTCCGGAATTGCAGTGTGGCTGCCATAGTAACAAGATCCATTTCTCTCTTGCTCGCTCTCTGTCTTTCTCTTCCTCTTTCTCTGACTTTATGTGTCTCTGTGTGTATGTCTCTCTATGTTTCTATCTCTCGGTGTGTCTATCTCTACCTATCTATCTCTATATCTCTCTCTATGTCAGCCTTGTGAGACCACCACAAATTCTGCTTAGTCACCACCCTGCTTGGAATATCCACCTCTTTCTCTCTGTGTTCTGTTTTATTTTTATTTTCCATGAAATGGATTTCACTGCTCTTCCAGTCCAGTTTTAAATTTTATCTTCATGGGCTGAAGAATCCTCTTGCTTCAGCCTCTCAAGTAACTAAGACTATAGTCATGCTTCACCATACCTGGCTGTTCTCTTTATTTTAGAATTAAAGCAACATAACCTGCCAAGTATCCTTATATTGATACTCTTGTCATGCTTTTTTTAATACAGAAAACTCTTTTTCTAACCTTAACAACTAATATTAGTGGTCAGATCACATGCTTCATATCTCACACTAAATTGTATGTTCGCGGCAGGGGGTAAGGGGAGGGGACAGATTGGCTTCATGGAATCAGAAAGGCCATGGCAGAATTCAAAGTTTGCCAAGGGGAACATACAGAAAACCAGAAGCATGAGGCTGTTACAGGACAAGGACAGGTTCACTGCATGCAAAGGTGCAGTATTAAGAGACACAACTGGAGGTGCTGGTCATGGAGTAAAGCCAAGCTGAAGACTCAGAGTTAAGCTGAGTCTAACTTTAGAGTTGAGATATCTAAGTGAGAAGTGGGAATGTGGGGCTATTAAATGCAAAGAGAAGGACTGGACCCAGGTAGAGAACTGGGAAGATGAATGGATGGAAAGTACATTTGGATGAAGCAGTAGATGGATAGACAGACAACAAGTCAAGTAAACAATATCAGCAGTGAGGACTAAGCTGAGCTGAAGCCCTAGGAGTCTGTTTGTCAGTCCTTCAGTAGGTCAGATAGCATGTCAGTGGGAAAATCACCAAATATCTTCTTTTTTGTGGAGTCCAGGTAAGGATGTTGTAACTTTTCCTCTGTGTGGGGTGTTCAATTCAATCTTGGACCTGGTTCATTTGGTAATATCTTTTTTTTTCCAGATATTTTCTTTATTTACATTTCAAATGTTATCCCCTTTCCTCATTTCTCCTCAAAAACCCCCTATTCCATCCCCCTCCCACTGCTCACTATCTACCTACTCCCACTTCTCTGATCTGGCAGCCCCCTACCCTGGGGCAATGAGCCTTCACGGGTCCAAGGGCCCACCAGGCCATCCTCTGCTACCCATGTGGCTGGAGCCATGGGTCCTTCCATGTGCAATTTTTGGTTGGTGGTTAAGTCCCTGGGAGCTCTGGGGTTGCTGGTTGGTTCATACTGTTGTTCATCCTATGGGGTAATAAACCCCTTCAGCTCCTTGAGTCCTTTCTCTAGCTCCTCCATTGGGGACCCTGTGCTCAGTTCAGTGGTTGGCTGAGAGCAACGACCTCTGTATTTTTCAGGAACTGGCAGAGCCTCTCTGAAAACAGCTATACCAGGCTCCATTCAGCAAGCACTTTTTGGCATCCACAATAGTGTCTGGATTTGGTAACTATATAGAGGATGGATCCCCAGGTGGGGCAGTTTCTGGATAGTCTTTCCTTCAGTCACTTTGTCTCTGTATTTCCTCCCATGGGTATGAGAAAGAGGAACACTCCTCCATTGCTGGCGGGAATGCAAGCTAGTACAACCACTGGAAATCAGTTTGGTATTTCCCCAGTTTGGTAAGATCTTAATGCATGCATATGTCCATGTGGTCTACATTAATGTGATAGGTTTATAGGATATTACCCTCTTTACTTTAAGAATGAGTTATTTATCATTCTACATACATTGGTGGTATAAGGCAGATAGTATATTTGCATGCCCACAGATATTCAAAGTCATCCTGTCTAGATTTGCCCTCAAAATGCAGTCAAGGCTAATTGTAAATGGGAGTCTTTCAGAACAAAGCAGGGCTTGCAAAGAAAGAAACAAACAAAGAAAGAAACAAAGAAAAAGAAAACACTGTTTTAGAGAATATAAAGTAGCTAAGAACCGATTTTAAAAAAATGTCTTTCCTATGTGCTGGCAGTGATCTTGTGAAGATTAAAGTTGATACTGATACCAAATTATGTGTTATTTTATTTTATTTCAATCATATCCACTAAAGATAACAAGGAGCACAGTTTGAGACACTCCTATGTCCTGCTGAGAAGCAGGCAGGTTTAGGCATGTCCTGAAAACTGATGAGTTAAGGCTCTCAGGAGCCTATTTACAGAGCAGCATAGCATCTTAAGAAAAGTGCTAGAGTTCTATCAGCTCCTGGCATTCAGGCATGTCCAAACACAGCTAGCACACTGAAGGATCTGTATGTAGGAACCTGAGGAGTCTCTCTGAAGTACACCCACCCTCTACAAGAAGAACCTTCTAGGCAGGAGGAGTTTAACCCAATTTTTTATTATAATTGAAAAACAAGAATTTTGACACAACATGATAATGACTCAAATCTGTCCTTAGTCCAATTCCTGAAAATTTTTTATGAGTTAAAGTAATCTCTCTCAGAAAAGTAATTGGCATATTGGAGAAAAAAGAAAAAAGGAGGTGAAGAGACAGGAACACAGGTCAGTGGACAGTCCAGAAACACATCAACATGTACAGAAAATAGCATATGTAATTTCAACTATTGGGTCCCTCTCTTCATTGTACTTCCCTCATCCTGACTGCTTATTCAGTCTTACTAATGTTCACAGAGTAAATTTTGAATGCCAGCTTTTATTATCTTACTCCCCTATTGAGTATTAATATTCATCTGTGGATTATTATTTCCTACTAAAGAAAAAACCTTTCAAATGATTGTGCATGCTACTCAAAGCCCATCATAAGTTATCTCAAACTGGTTGCTTTTTTTATAGTCATAAAATGATAAGAATACCTTAGATAGTACGAGAGAGCACAGATAAAAACCTACTTCATACCCTATGCCCAGTAACTCCCCTTAAAGCAGACACAATAGCTGTAAACTGCATCCCATCCCATGTGCCCCACAGCCTGGTCCACAATTCTGGCAGAAAACATTTGCATTCCTGGAGGCTGCACCAGTTCTAGGAAACCCAGAGACAACATTGGCACACAAAATTTCACAGATCATGCAGGCCACAGAAATCTCAGTGAGATACTCTACTGGACCTGAAGATTCATGAGTCACCAGAAACCTAAGCCACCCAGGCCAGAAGACTGAGAGGGAAGAGAAATCAAAAGAAAAAACATAAACTCAGAAATAAGTCCAAAACTTATATAATAACCCCCAAACCGAGATGTCTAGACACCAGTGTAAGAATACAATCAACAACACCAAGATAATACAGTACCACCAGAGCTGAGCTAGTACTGAATATCCTAACACAGCTGAAGCACAAGAAAATAACCTTAAATCTAATCTTACAAAGATGATAAAAACCTTCAAAGAGGAAATAAATAAATACCTTTTAAAGTACAGGAAAAATACAACCAAACAAGTGAAGGAAACAAATAAAACTGTTTGAGACCTGAAAATGGGAATAAATTTAATAAAGAAAACACAAACTGAGGGAATCCTGTAGATAGTCAACCTATGTAAATGACTAGAAACTACAGATACAAGCATCACTAATAGAATACAAGAGATGAGAGAAAGATTCTAAGGCATAGAGGATACAGTATATAGATATGTAGATCAAAAAAATGTTAATCTAAAATGTTCCTGACACAAAACATCCAGGAAATCTGGGACACTATAAAAAGACTAAGCCTAAAAATGATAGAAATATGAGAAGATAAGATTCCTAGTTCAAAGGCCCAGAAAATATTTTCAACAAAGTCATAGAAGAAAATTTCCCTAACCTAAAAAAAAAGAGATTCTTATAAATAGATAAGAGACTTACAGAATGCCAAAAAGATTGGAACAGAAAATAAAATCCCCTGCCACATAAAAAGCGAAACACTATGTACAGAATGAAGTAAGAGTCCTAAAATCTGCAAGGGAAAAAAGCCAAGTAATATAAAAAGGCAGACCTACTAGAATTACACCCAACTTAAAAACAGAGATTCTGAAAGCCAGAAGGTCCTGGACACATGCCTTGCAGATTCTAAGAGACCATAAATGCCAGCCCAGCACAGTATACCCAGCAAAACCTTCAATCACCATAGATGGAAAAATCAAGATATTCCATGACAAAAAAAAATTTGAACAATAACTATCCACAGGATCTATCATTCTGTGGCATACAATAAACACACCTCAATATCAAAGATAAACATTACCCCATAGTAAAGTGCTGGAAAAGGGTTTTCCAAGGAAACAGACCAAAAAATCAAGCTGGTGTAGCCATTCTGATATTTAACAAAATAGACTTTCAACCAAAATTTAATAAAAGAGATGAGGAAGGACATTTCATATTCATCAAAGAAAAAAATCCAGCAAGATGACATGTCAATTCTGAATGTCTATTCCCCAAATAAAAGGGCACAATGAAATAGAAGGGGTCATAGAAAGTCTACCAACTAAAAAAGCACAGGACCAGATGGTTTTAGTGCAGAATTCTATCAGACCTTCAAAGAAGACCTAATACCAATACTCTTCAAACT
>BDUI01000295.1:151152-183332 GCA_002335545.1 Apodemus speciosus
CATCAGTGTAGGGGAATACCAGAACAGGGAAGTGGGAAGGGGTGGATGGGGGAAAAGAGGGAGGGAAAAGGGCATGTGGGACCTTTGGGGGGCGGGGAATCAGGAAAAGGGAAATGAAATGTAAATAAAGACTATATCCAATAAAAAAACATATCAGCCAAAAAAAACTGAAAGAAAAAACCCACATCATCATCTCATTAGATGTTAAGAAACCATTTGACAAAAATCCTGCAGCCCTTCACGTTAAAAAGTCTTAGAGAGATAAGGGATGCAAGACAGTAATATACAGCAACATACAGCACGCTGATAACCAACATAAAATTAAATGGTAAGAAATATAGAGCCATTTCACTAAGATCAAAGACAAGAAAAGGCTGTCCACTCTGTATCTATTCTTTATAGTACTTGAGGTACTTGAAGTTATAGCAATAAGCCAACAAAAGGAGATCAAGGGGATACAAATTGGAAAGGAAGTCTATCACTATTGTGAATGATATGATAATATGCATGAGAAACTCCAAATATTCAACCAGAGAACTCCTACAACTGATAAACACCTTTAGCAAAGCTGTTGGAACAAAATTAACTCAAAGAAATCAGCAGCCCTACTTTTACAAATGATAAATGGGCTGAGAAAGAAATTTAGGGAGCAACACCCTTTAGAGTAGCCACAAAGAATATAAAATATCTTGGCTCAAGGGGGGGATGCATAACTCTCACTGAGAAGGGAAAATAGAAAAGATATCATGAGTAGCGGGGGTTGGGGGACCCAACTGGAATGGAAATATGAATGGGATCAGGTCAGTCAGGGGAGGAAAAGGGGAGAGAATACTGGGACAATTAGAACAGCAGTGGAGAAGCATCTCAGGGATAAGCTAGAAATCTAGGGTAATGGAAACTCCCAGGAATCTGTGAGAGTGACGCTAGCTAAGACTCCTAGCAGTGGGAGATATGGAGCCTGAACTGGCTATCTCCTTCCAATGGAAGAATTAGGACACCAATCCAGCCACAAACCCTTTGATCTACAGTTTGTCCTGCCTACAACTTGTGCAGGAGTGAAAATGAAGCAGAAATCGAGTCAATGACCATCCAGCTTGAGACTCGTGGCATGAGAGGGAGCCCTCCCTGACACTGTTAATGATATTCTGCTATACTTGCAGACGGAAGCCAGCACAACCTTCTCCGAGAGGCTTCACCCAACAACTGATAGAACAAATGCAGAGACCCACAATCAAACATTAGGTGGAGCTTGCATAATCCTGCAGAAGAGTGGGAGGAAGGATTGTTGGAACCAGAAGGCTCAAGGACACCCCAAGAAAACCTACAGAATCAACTGACCTGCCCCATAGAGTTCCAAAGAGACTGAACCCCCAACAAGAGAGCCTGCTTGGGACTGACCTCCACCCCCTACACATATGTAACATTCGTGCAGCTTAATCTTCACGTGAGACTCACAACAGCAGGAGCAGGGACTGTCTCTTAACTCGGTTGCCTGCCTTTTGGACCATTTCCTCCTACTTGTCTGCTTCAGTAGGAGAGGATGTCCCTAGGATTACTGCAACTTGATATGCCAAAGCTGGTTGGTATCCATAGAAAGCCTGCCTTTTTCAAAAGAGAAAGGGAAGAGGAGTATTTAATTTTTAATTAATTAATTAAAAAGAATGACCTTAAATAACATGGAAGAATGATACAGTAGTAAGCCTTAAAACAATAAAAATGAATTCTATGATATATTAGAATTACGTAAAAGGATACAGGAACTCAAATGTAGAACACATTTGCTTTCTTCATTTTAGACTTTTGGCTTCAAATATCCATGGTCTATTTACATGGAAAGCCACACATATAGTCATAAATTGTGCTACTTTTAATTTACAGAAGGCTTTAGGAAAATAACTGTGCCATTATTGTTGTTCAGTTCTCATCCTTGATATGATTTGTTGTGAAAATGACCTTTTTCTCATTATAGTCTGTCTTTTTACCTTGAGACTGAAAATTAGATGTGAAATTGCTTCCACCTTAGTCAAAGACTCTCTCATCTTATTATGAGGCTATCATAAAAGTCCCAGTAGTTTAAATGCCACTTGTCAGTTTCCCCTGGCCAGGTTCAGATCACCACTTCAAGAAAATCCTATTTTCTGTTTTGTTCAATTTGCTTTAGGATTGTTTTGTACCCTTGTTGTTATTGTTATTTTAAATACATACAATCCTTAAGAAAAGTGGGTTTTTATAACTTCCCAATATGACTCCTCTCTGCACTCTCTGTTATGTTAAATGTTGTGGAAACCAAGATTCTTTCCACCAAAAGCATCCTTTTTAATGGAAGGTATTTGTTGTACTAAACAGAATTCATTATGTTAATCTTTTTAATGCATCTATGAATTTTTAATCAATATATATTTTCCTGTTACATTAAGCTTGGCTGCATACGGAACACATTCCTTGCAGCATCTCATGAAGGATTTTTAAAAGATGCTTACAGATGTTTACGTTTGAAGTGGCAATTATCTGTAAACCCAGCAGCGAGTTCCAATGCCCATTCTAAGTTTTGTCTCAATGAGAATTTTGTTTCTGTCTGAAGGAAGTTAGCCCCACAGAATGTTGGTTTTATAGAGGATTTGAGCACTGCATCAAGTAGAATGAGGAACTTTAGTAACAAGCCAAGTGCTTTGACATACTATCATCATTATTAAATAGTCAATATTGGGTCTATTTTGGTTGGGTTTGATTAAATTTGGTTGGCTTGCATTGTTTTGAGACATGGCTTCACTCTGTAGCCCAGGCTGGCTGGAATCTCATTATGAAGCCCAGAATGGTTTTAAATTCACAGTGGTCCTCCTGCCTCTGCCTCTTGAGAGTGGAGATTAAAGTGTGTCACTCAAATAACCATGAATCATCCTTCCTCAAGACATTCCCAGGTTTTAGCTTAGTTGTAATAAAGACATATTCCTCTTATATGGAGTTAGGTCATCCATTTTTCAAAAAAATAAAAAAAAAGATGATATGGAAATAAAAGAGAAAATACAAATATAATGTGATTACTTTTTAAATTTTTAAAAGATGTCTTTGTTATTTTGTGCATATAAGTATTTTGCCTACATTTATATGTGTGTACATGTATATGCCTGGTGTCCGAGGTCAGAAAGAGTATATTGGATCCCCTAGAACTAGACTTATGGATGTCTGTGATGTAAGCTCTACAAGAGCATTAAGTTTCCTTAGCCACTAAGCCATCACTCCAGTCCCTTGTATAATGTGCTTTCAAGAGTTAAGATAAAGAGATTCCATGTGATGAATGGTCAAAGCTAAGTCTGTGGTTAGCAATGATTCCAGATGACTTTGTGAGCACAATTTCTGCCTTCTCTTCTTTCTACCTCCTTTTTCTTTCACCCGCATCCTCTGTCAACAGAAAGGTGGAGAACCAGGAAACTCATTCAGCTAGTAAAAATAGTCAGTGGAAAAAGTCTCTGGTTTTGTGTAATTGTCAGAAAATAAGGGCATTGCATGGGATGTTTGAATTTGATTTTTTGCATAACTCTAGGCTGCATGTTTCCAAAAGCTCTCCATGAGAAAGATTTCCTTCACTCTTTGCCGGCGATAGGTTTGGTGAAGGGTATGTGATACTGCTTCCAATACTCCTCACCCTTCCTCTTCCTGGGATCTTATGGTAGACTCCTCAGGTATGAGCAGTTCAACCCACCACTCATTTGTGCATTCACAAGTGCTTCTAGTAACAACTGGTGAGAAAGCAGTGTTTGGTCACAGAAGAGAACAGAGAACTTGAGTGGAGGAAGGATTCTCATGCAAAACTAAATATATTGTTTCACCCTGACACACAAATGGACTTGAGTGCATTAGTAAATTAATTGAATTTAGGATTTTTTGGTTTTCAATAAAAGATGGCAACTATTTCTAGTTCATTCTGCAACCAGCTCAGTAACCTCCACTACGGTTTTTCTCAGGTTCTCACTAAAATATCAAACAACCAAAAAAAGGGATGTCCCACATCACAAAGAAAAACACCACTATCAGACAGCCTAACACTATAATTTTAAAGGAATTGACAACAATCATAAGACTGATAGGGCTGGATTTAGAAAACCAATTCAGAATGCAGCAAATGGCATATACTTGCTTCAATTTATGGGAAAATAAAAAGACTGTCTAAAAATAGAGGCAGGAAAATATTTGATCTTCCCAACTGTCTACTTCCTGACCCAGAAAACTAGGGATTTTGTCAATCAAAAAGCTATATAACATTCTTCTCTATCCTTCTGTTGCCAGAGTGAGGATAAACCCACCCAAGCCAACTCATTCAGTGTCCAAGATGAGATTATAAAGCCTAGGGAGTGGCCAAGCAAAACTAATGAGAAAATTTGGAAGTTCTTAGAAACGAAACATTCTGGTAATTGTTGTCATCTGTGCAGCATTATAATTTCTATTTTTAATGATGATTAGAAAAGCTGGAGAGATGGCTGAGCAGTTAAGAGTACCACCTGCTCTCCCAGAGAACCAGGGTTCAATTCCTAGTACCAACCAGAATGCTCATAACTTCCTAGAACTCCAGATCTGATTCCTTCTTCTGGCCTCCAAGGGCACTGCACACCTATAGTGCCCAAACAGACATGTAGGCAAAACACCCACAAACATAAAATAAAAAAAATAAATAAATAAAATAAAATATCTAAAACATATACATATATAAAAGGAACTCAAATGAAGTTACTATATAGTGAACAAAGTAATTTCCACCTAGCTATCATAGTCTATCAAATAAAACTCCCAGTAGCAGAAAGGGGTTACATCTTCTTGTGTCATTGACTAAAGGGGTTTCATAGATCTTCTGCCCCAAACACCACAGGCTATTGACAACGCTTTTACTTACACTTCACAACGTGAAGTGATGGGAGACTCTACAGCTGAAGTCACTACACATTTATATTGTCAAACATGGAGAAGTCCACTGTTGCCCAACCATAATCTTTGCCTGTACTGACCAGCATTCATAGTGTTGGAAGATGCAATACATGCTACTTGGGGGAAAAAGTAATTGCCAATTGTACCTAGCCATACACCCTAGGAGCTACAGAGCACCCAGTCTCAAGATACACCCACTAGTTTTAGCAATGGGTTACATCTAATCAAGTATCGGCCCAAAGGGCTTCATGGAAACCCCCAAACAACACAATTTATGCCAAGGCTATTGGACTATTGGTTGCTTTCTACAAACTGATAATAAATCCCTATTGCTGAAAATATCCCCTATTTCACATGGAGAAGTCAAGCTGGTATGGACCTGGAGCCTTCCGCCCTACTGACTAGTATTCAGGGTACTGGAAATACACTCTGTACCCCACCAGAGGAGAAAGCTAACCACCAATCCACAGTCCACAATCTTTCTGTAAGATACATTGGTACAATAGGGTCACAAAAGCTATGGGAGTAACCAACCACTATCAGGAATTAAAGATCCCATGCTGGAAACTGCTCAGGTCAAGAACCTGAAACTAGATAGCCCAGGGATCCAGGGAAAATACAAATACTACTGTCCTGATAAAGGAATGCAGTCATAAAATCTCCTAATGACATTTTGCTATATGCATAGATCAGCATCTTGTTCAGTCATCATCAGAGGCTTCCTTTTGCAGTAGATGGGAACAAATATATAGACTCACAGCCAGACAAAAAACAGAGATTGAGAGACCTTAAAACAATCCTATATGGGATGCCTCTATCAAATCCCTCCCCTCGGGGCTCAAGGAACTCTGTAGAAGAGGAGGTAGAAAGATGGAAGAGCCAATGAGGATGGAAGACACCAAGGAAACAAGGCCTTCAGAGGACTGAGGTATGTATGAACTCATGGAGACTGGGACAGCATACCCAAGACCTGCTAGGTCTAAGCCACATTGAGTCCTGGGGCCGAGAGGGAAAATGGACACAAGCCATCATCCCTAACCCAGAGGCTATTTCCAATTGATAATCTCTCACACACAAAAAGTTACTTTTCTCCAACTGAGTCTCACTGGGTATACAAATAATACTTAACGGCTGATCCCATGCCTAGCAGTAGATAGCCAATACAGAATAAACTCAGTGGTACTATTTGGAGGCTCTTTGCCTTACACTGTTTTCTCTGGTTATTTTTTAATTTACCTTACAAGTTTTTTGCTTATATTTTTATGGTTTCCAATTGTGTTATGGGTTTTCTAGGTGTGTGCCTGCATCTATTAGTGTTCCTTATGCTTACTTTGGGGTAGGGGCTAGTTTGTTCACTTGTTCATTTGTTTGGTCCTCTTCTTGTCTATTTTTTATTTTACCTTACTTTGTTTTTATTTTTTTTCGGTTATTGTTTTCTAATAAAAAAGAGAAAGAATTTGGGGAGGTTAGATCTGGGAAGAGCAGAGGAAAGAGAAAATATAATCAGTACATTGCATTAAAACAATCCATTTTCCATAAGAAAGGGGAGTATAAAAATGTGGCATACGCACACCACAAAATTCTAGTTCACTGTAAAAAAAAAAAAAAACATGAAAGACTGAGACTTGCAGGTCAATGGATGAAACAAGAAAATATTTTGCAGAGTGTGATAACTCAGACCTGGAGAAACAAACTCCGAGTGTGATGTCTCATTTGTGGATCCGAGATTTGATCTTAAGGTTCAAGTGTACCGTTTGCAGTGGACACAGAAGCCAGAAAAGCAGAAAGAGACCACCAGGTCTGTGGAGATGGAACTCTAGAGAGAGGATGGAAGGACATGGGTGCTATATATAAAGGGGAAAGGAGAACACCGGAGGTGGGCGTAACTGAGCAGGTGCCACGGAGGATAATACAAAGGAAGAGGGAAGGAGAAGGGACAAGCAACTCTAAGGGTGTTTGGAAAGCATCGGAAGTCTATTATACGCTTACTTGAATTATGACCTTAAGGAGCAGAGGGCCACATCTTGCTAGCTTTGAAGGAAACAAATCACAGCATGCCACATGAGTATTGAAGCATTCTGTCATAAAGATTGTGCATTCTGGTTCTAGCCTATACAAGCAATTTGGGGGGGAAAGGTTTTTTAAACAGTCATTGTCAAATGGAGAGGTTGCTCGCCAACCAGGCAAGCACAAAAACCTGAGATCTAATCGCCAGAACCCATGTAAAGTCAGGTGTGGCAGTAGGAGTCTAGAATCCCAGTCCTTCTTACTGCAAGATGGGAAGTGGAAACAGAAGAATTCCAGCAAGCTCTTGGATCATCTAGTTCCTAGCCCTGTGTATGAAGCCAAACAATGAAGTGACCCTGACTCAAACTGGTTGAAAAGGACCTGCAGCCAAGATCCCCTGACCTCCACATGAACATCATAGCAGGCATATCCCCATACACACATGCACGTTTGCATACCTGCATATGTATCACAGAAATAAATAAAGAGTAGTCAAAGTCTGAGGCTTTGTGAACTCGGAAGTTTCTGTGCTTTAGTTTACACTGTGAACAATTTCACTAGAAGACTTGCAGGGCAATTGAGTGCTTGGTATTCTGCACAGCTGGAAGTAGCAGTGTGGAAAGGTCTCTGATGTTATAAACTGCAAATCCCAGGCGAGCTGAAACTCCTGTTAGTTTCAGTTTGGTCACTGCTAAAATGCAGACGATAAAAAAAAAGAAAGAAAGAAATTCCTAGTTAACTTAATAGGTCTTAGAAGGAACCCACCTATGACTAAAATAATCTTCAAATTTATTATCTTGGTCAACATGGATATTCTTAGTGGCTGCATAATTGCTGTCTAATGAAGAATTATCATTTTCACAAAAACTCATGTTCATACCAAAAAGGACCTTTCCTATTAATAATATTAACTAATAAGGCAGAAGACCTTTTTCAGTGTGTGTAAGTGAAAAACATTTCATAATTGTATAGTTTTTTTTAAATGGGAAACTACTGGAAAGACTTTTTCATCGGAAGGTATTATTCTCTAACTCACATTTTTTCTGGCTTCAATATGCGTTAAGGCTGTTCATCTGAATTTGATACAGTTCAGTTCATTTCACTGGAAACTTATCTTTTATCACTTACAGTTCCATACCAGTCTAGTGGCATGCCTGAGTGTCTGAAAAGATTAGTGTAAATTGAATTTTATGAATCAATTTTGGTTGTAAGTACTCTCGATTACCTCAAAATTTGCTTCGTGAATTCATTTTTAATTCACCTGTGTGCAAGCTGAGCATAGCTAGTTTTCTTAAAGAAGATGTGACATGGCACAGAGATGTGACTTGCAGAAGAGTTCAGACAGTGCTCAGGAGTCGGACAAACATGGGAAAACCAGGTTGTCAGTATCAACATTTAGAGGAAAAACAGCTTACTGTTTTAACCGAAAACATTGGTGACATAAGTCATTACATTAACTGTCAAGATTTTGAATTCAAATGTCATTAGGAAGAATGTTTGTGTGTCATCTCTGAACTCGAGAAAGAAAAGTAGGATACATGTTTTGAAGATGCTGCACCACAGAAAGCTGCTTTTGTAAGAGATCCACTGAAAGGCAGTTTTCAAAACTGTCCAGGAAGCGTCTACCTGAGCTACTACACATCTTGCTTTGTTTATCATTCGTTATATTTATTATGAGGCTGACAGTATTAATGTAATGAAAATATCTTCCATAATATGTGATATAGTATTTAACACATATAATTAAAATAGATGGTCCAGAATCATGGGGAAATGACTCTTTAAATAACAAGATCCAGATAAGATTCTTTGATTATAGAGAAGAAAAATGATTGAATGACATTTTTTAATGTCTTCATTTTTAATTATCTTTTTATTTGATCTTTGACTAAAATAATACAAAAAGCTTCATGCATGCGCAGGGCTTTCCAAATGAAAGTGTCACCAGAAAAGAATTTCATTAAAACATGACTACTGAGCACAGTGCTCTGGGATTATGCTGTCTCCTAATTCAGCTGAGAGACTTCCAAATTAAAATGATGAAATAGAAGGCACAATGCCGAACGTGGTAATGCTAGTGACTTTGGTAATTGAGTGTGGATATTTAAGAACATCTTTGAACAATATGGATCAGTGGAAAAATTCCTTGACATATTATTCTACTTCATTGTGATTATACAGATTACTGTCTGCATTGTATAAAATGATATGAAGACAATTCCACTGATCTATTTTTAACTTCAACTTACTCAGTCCTATCATCTGATATTTATTTGGTTTCTTAAATATTGTTATTAATGCAAAAATTGCATACTTGAGGAAGACGAATAGGGACCACAGTGCTCTTTAAATGGCTTTCCTGAAAGCCTTACAAAATCCTCTTATGAGAAGAAAAGAAGACAGTTGGCAAAGATGAAGGCTGGAAAACCGACTGCTCAAAGCTAACCGCACCCCACCACTCCCACCACGAAGTAGTGCAGAGACACTGTAGAGAGTCTGCGTGTGACCAGTGGCTCAATATAAATACTAGAACACAGAGTCCTGGATGGAGATTTAAGGTACTAAATAAGATACAGAGATGTATGAAGCTGTATGTAGAATTGCATGTACCGGAACATGTCCAAACACCCACACTAAGCAAATGAATGGGGAAACTCACGCTGGCAAATGACCCACAAGCCCATGCTTGTGACCCAAAAGCCCTATTTCTTTATGGCATGCCACCATTTGACACTAAACTCTCTCTTTGCTCAAGGCCACATCCTTGGTTGTCTATTCTTTCTTGATAAATCGTCTTGCTTTGCCTGCTACTGTCTCTGTGTCTCTGTCTGATTCCTTATTACAGAATACAAAAACCTGAACACTCCGATGGAGGTGCCCAGCAAACCCAGAAAGCAGCCAATACTGCAATGACCAACTAATAGAATTGATGTCTATCATCAACTTTTATTTTATATTCTTTTATTTTTCTACCAAAGAGACTACTGTCAATTCTCTGAACTAAACACTAACACACCGTCCACCTGAAGACAAACATAACCATGGTGAGATACTGTATTGACACAGAGAAGTTGAAGCCGTGACCATGTAGAACCTTGTGGGACTTCACTGCATTCCCTGGCTGTGCAAAGCAGCACTGTAACATTCACTTGTGTGTTAAGACATATTTTCCTATTACATAATAATCAAGAAAAATTTAGACATGTAGATTTACTTTATCACTCATTTCACAAATAGATGAGCACATAAAAAGTAACAGACTATATTTTTGAAGATATTACTCTAATTAAAGACTATTTAAAATCTCTTTGCTATGTTTGCCTATTTATTCAAGTAAAATGCAAAATCGACTTGAATTTATGTACATTTCCCAGCAGAATCTGGCAGTTTATCCAAGTCCATTTCACTGTGAGAGCAACATGAAATAATACTCTCATTTAAAATCAGATTAAAATAGATGCCTTTCTGCTCTCCTTGGGTAAAAAGTAACAAAATATTTATATGATCTATTCTTGCTTAGTAGATTTTTCCACTGGTAGATTTCAATACTTCAGGCATTATTACTCAGACCTCTTTTAGTTACAAGCAAAAGAAACTCAAATTGAGTTCATGTGGCTAAGAACAAAGGCAGTGATAGATACAGTCAAAATGGAGCAAAAATTCTGCTCTAAGGAATACCTGATACATGAAACAACAAAAATTAGAACAATTACCTCTCTCTTTCTCTCTCTCCCTCCCTCCCTCCCTCCCTCCCTCTCCCTCTCCCTCTCCCTCTCCCAGCCCCCTTTTTCTATTACCTTCTTCCTTCCCTACCTTTCTGTCAACTTTTTCTTTCAGAATCATTTATTAATGTTCAAACTGACAAAATACTCATCACAACCATAGGAGACTCAAGAAGACTCAATATCAGTATGTCAGTACCTCTCTGCTTCTAGCCCCCACCTTAAAATACTCAACTGAAAGACACTCATGGTCCAGGCAGAAGTCATTCACCTTATAACCACTTCTTCCCATTAGAAAGAAAGGTATGCTATGATTATCAATCATAAAAGGATAAACAAGTACCCACCCTCTTTTTTTTATTTTATTTTTATTTTGTAACCAGCTTTGGGTATGCTAGCTGGGGCAGTGCTGGGGAGCTTGCCCAAGTGGTGCGGTGTAGGAGAGCGGCCAGGCTGACAAGCTTAGCTACCACCCGGGCCAGAATCCAGGGCTTTGAGCAGGCCCACACCAACATCTATCCCACTTAGAAACTGCTGGAGCATGGGATGGGCCTGGTCCAATATATTCGAAACTTCAGGACCTCCATGATCCAGGGCAACAACAAGATATCAGAGAGGAGTCCCAGTGAGGATCCAGTAATGATGGTGTAGCAGAAGACAGAGCCCAAGAGATTCATTGCAATGAACATTTGCAAAGAAAGAAGTGTGGACCAAAGGGACACTGTGCAGCACGCTGGGACATACTACAGCTTCCACAACAAGGCTGTTTTTATTCTTTCGGCCACAAGGTTGCAAGGGCGGAGGCTGGGTACAAAGGGACAGAGAAGTGAGTGGGATTAGGGTGCATGTTATGAAATTCACAAAGAATCAATAAAAGTATCAAAAAATAAAAAAAAAAAATGTAGCCAGAAAAGCATGGATCCCGAAGTACCTGGAAAAGGCAAACGCTAGGATGAAGAAGTGCTTCTCTATAGCAGTAGAATTTGGCAGAAATGTGTCAAAAATAGAAAAAGAAAGTCATTCTTGCTCTCATCAGCTGCTGGTCGATTAAAGCCAACAGGGAATTATTTGCCTGTGAGCACAGGTACACACGAAGAAATGATAGATGTCCCTGCTGCCCTGCCGTGTCCCCTTTTGCATTGTCTGATGAAACCATTTAGTACCAACATCCTTCCAAAACCGTATTTGGGTGAAGGATATTTTTCTGCCCTGGAGAAAGCAGCGAGCACACTAACCATCAGTATGATGGGTCTCCTCGCTTTTTGTGACTTCCCTTTCCACCTAAGGATCGCATATCATGACTGCCCTCTGAAAGGCTCAACAAGCAGCTGAAAGAGTCAGATGCAGATATTTACATCCAACCAATGGACAGAAGCTGCTGACCCCTGTGGTTGAATTAGGGAAAAGCTAGAAGAAGCTGAAGAGGAGGGTGACCCTATAAAGACCAGCATTCTCAACTAATCTGGTCCCCAGGATCTTTCAGACACTGAGCCAAAAACCAAGCAGCATACATGAGCTGGTCTGAGGCCCCTAACACATATACAGCAGAGGGCTACTGGATCTGGACTCAGTCAGAGAAGATGCACCTATTTTAAATCTCTTTGCTCTGTTTGCCTATTTAGTCAAGTAAAGCGCAAAATCGACTTGAATTTATGTACATTTCCTAGCAAAATCTGGCAGTTTGTCCAAGTCCATTTCACTGTGAGAGCAACAAGTAATAATACTCTCATTTAAAATCAGATTAAAATAGATGCATTCTGCTCTCCTTGGGTAGAAAGAGACTTGAGGCCAGAGGGAGTAGGGAAGTCCGGTGAGGTGGGGATCAGGGGTGGGGACATTCTCTTGGAGATGGGGGTGTTGGGGGAGGAGGTATAGGATATGGAGCAGTCAGGGGGGTGGACCCAGGGGGTATAAAGTCTGGTCTGTAAAAAAAAAGATTAAAGAATTAAAAAAAAAGAAAAGAATTGCCAAGCTGCCTTCCACAGGAGTGGTAAAGTAGTCATCTGCCTCTGACAAATGCAGTCTATGCTGTGGGGAGCAGAGAAAGGACTGAGGTAAGTCTTGAGCGAGCATGTGCTGGTTCAGGTAAAATGGCAAAGCCCTATGGTATGGTCCAAGTGTGGCTAGTGACCATGCATGCAGAATTTTCCCACCATGGTTTTCTCCCCCAGAATGTTTATGGCCTGAAGACTGCTCCCCTATAAAGACTGTACCTATCAAGATTAGCTAAACCTGTCTCCTTGATATAGTTCTATACCCCTAGTTCTGCCTCCTTGCTCAGCTATATTCAATAATTTGTCGCTGTTTGTTCAGGTCTATATAATAAACATGCTAAGATGTTGGGATGCTGAGAACTTTCTGAGAGCCCAGAACTCCTGGACCCCACGTTCTGTCTGGGTTTTCTGTTCATCTCTTCCTTGTTCCCTCATGCTCTAGTCATGTCTATCCCTGGAGATCTGCAGGACTTGGCAGTGTTCTGTTATTTTGTTTGCTTCTCTTTTAACTTTTTATTGACTCTTTGTGAGTTTCACATTATGCACCGCAGTCCCACTCATCTCCCTGTCCCCCTCATGTCTGTCTTCAACCCTTGCTTCCTATCCCCAAAATAAAAAAACCACACAGACTAACAAAATTAAACAAACAAACAAAAGCATAGAAAACATCTCGTTGTGGAAGCTGCTGTGTGTCAGTGTGTCCCACAGCATACCCCTCTGACCACACATCTTCACTTGCAAATGTTTGTTGCAATGAGTTATAGGTCTGGTTTGAAATCTCTGGCTTCCATTACACTATTAATATGGGATCCTGTATTGGTACACTGGCAATCCTCTCAGTTATCCTGCTGTTGCCCTGTGTCATGGGCACTGTACTGTTTTATCTACAAATAATCTGCTCTTGCAGAAGACCCAAGTTTGGTTCACAACAACCATGTTGGGAAGCTCACCACAATGTGTAATTCCAGCTACAGGGGGATCTGAACCCTCTGGCTTCTGTAGGCACCTGCACACATAGAAACACAGAGAAACACATGTACACATAATCAAAAATAAAATATTTTTAAAAGAAAGAAAAAAATGATTCACCTACATTTCACTCTCCTACCTTCTCTTCTAGTCAAAGTTCCGCAAAAATATAAAAACTAATACTTTATATAAGTATTATTACCATGATAAGCATAGAATACAGAAATGCATAAAATAATATTTGAATAATCAGTTTAATGAGAAAGAAAAAGATGCACTGTTTGAAATTCTAAGAAAATGTGAAAGATTCTTCTGACACTGAGCCAAAGTGATCCAAAATGATCATTAAGGTTTACATTCCATTGAAAGTTACCATAATGTTTCTATTAAGTTAAAAAAAATACAATTTTGCCTTCATAATAGAGAATCTTCTTTTTGCTTGGTTGATAAAAAGTTATTTATTAGTTCTATTTTTTAAAATTTCRGTTACTTTTTTCAGACATTTGAAAGATTTGTTAAATTCATTTTCTATTCTTTAACAATCAAAAATGTTAATTTTCCTCTATAAATAATTTGTACCAAAGAACACTACATTTTGATATGAGAAATTCTATACATCTATCTGAAGACTTCTGAGTCCTCCTTTCAACTAATAATCATCTTAAAAAAGAAAATCCCAGTGAGTCTTTTTAGTTTTGATGGAGTGGCAGCTTGTGTTATTGTCCAAACTTTGAGGTTGTCTTTAACTTTGCATTATTATATAATGTAGAATGTGCCCCTCTTCATAACCTTATTTTCATTTATATTATGTGTTACCCATTTAAAATTCTTTAAAATTGGTTCCTCAAAACTCTAAAACTGGACCAATCACATGATGCATCTACACCACTCCCAGGCATACACTGGTAGGAATTAAAGCCAGCATACTGTGGAGATATGAGCACATACATGCTCACCAAGTCATTATTCACAAGAGCCAAGGAGCAGCCTACATGCCCATCATTGGATAAATAAGTAAATAGAAGGTGCTAAATATGCACAATTGTATGACTTCTCCTGGAGAAATCTATATTAGCACCTATTTACCCCCAAATAAGGCACAGAAAGCACACTAAAGAAATGATTCCACTGGAGCCTAGCCTAGTGAACCGGAGAGTCACTGGGTTTAATGTCAGGAGCAGAGGGGAGACATTACAGGAGGATGAATAATGCAAACTACCTGTGTCACTGAAAAGCCCACTCCAGCCTGAGTGAACCCTGGGAAAACGTAGGCAGGTGTGCAGGTCTGCGAGCATCCCCTCTCCCTCGGTAACTGCTCAGTGTTCTATAAACCTGGGACAGGGTCGGCATGAGCAGGGGTCACCCTGGTGGGCTTTGTAGCTTTCAGAACTTCCTTATGACTCTCCCTCCTCCCTCCAATCTGTAGGAATAGTTCCACAGCAAGTGTGGAGTTTTATTCAGCTTTTTAAAAGACAAAATCATGTATGTGGGAAAATGTGTGGAACAGATCATGTTCAACAAAATCAGCCAGACTGAGAATCATAAGCATCACGTGTTTTCTCTCAGATTCAGGATCAAAAATATGCAATGAAACCTTCTACTCTAACAAGTTAGATGCACTAATAAGCATGGCTAAAGTAATGTAGACTGTCTTTGAGACTAGTAAGGTGCATTTTGTTGTGTTGTATATAAAATCTGACCAAATATGTATTAACATATATTCAGATATTAACCATGGGTTCTCCAGATGCTTATTTGTAGTCCATTTGAAGTTCTATATCTAAGCATACATAAGTCCACTGCCACTCTTTTTATTCTGTCCTTTTTCTCATTATATACATATACATATATAGAGTGGTTTGTACAATTGCCCAGGCTATTTCAGTTGATATGTACATATTTACTAGATTTTATGTTTTCAGTGTATCTTTTTTAAGGAAATGATTTATCACTTAACCCATTTTGAATGTGAATATATTTAACTCTTTCAGTGTTAATCATTTTTGGTCCCTCTTTTTGGCATGCTTCTCATTTGTATTTTGACCTTTGTTCAGGGCTGGTAAGATGGCTCAGTGGTTAAGAGCACTGGATATTCTTTCAAAGGACACGGTTTCAGCTCCAGCACCCACACAGCAGCTGACAACCCTCTGTAACTCCGGCCCCAGGGAATCCAATATCCCCTTCTAGTTTGCATGGACACCAGGTATACATGTGGTACAGTCACACATGCAGCCAAAACACACATGCACATAAAGTAAAAATATATTTTAAAAATTATTTAAATGTTGGGTCTTGACTTTTAAAGCAAGTTGAGGGAATGTTAGTATATCATTTAAATGAGGTGGACACTCCAAATGTGCTACCGTTCTCATTCTCCTTCTACCTTACAGATAACAATGCTTTCTCTCATTCATTATATATACTTATTTCAAAGACGGGCATCTTTTCATCCCCATCAGTAGCTACCTTTTCAGTACAAAATGTACAATATAAATTTCATGAACTATCCTATTTAATGGCTCCCCCTGTGAAAGGCGGGGTTCTAACAGACCGTTATTTCTCTCCGTGACACCCCTTCATCTCTGCTCTCCAAGATATGAGCCTCAATTTTAGGATCTCATTTACTTTTTGAAGTTACACATTAAAATATAATACATGAATTCATTTTCACTTATAATAAATAATTACAGGTTAAAAACCTCCTTAAACCGTCTAAGCAAAAGCCCTCATCTCCATATAAGAAGTAAAACTCTTCAAGTTGCTGATGATTCCCACAGACACCCTTTTCAAATTTATACACTGTTTTTCCCTTGATCATGGTTAACTTTTCCAAAGACTTTTTGCCCACTTAAGGTACAGTTTAGTTTGTTTCCACGTCTAACGAGTGCCTCTTCGCAAAATAGATTAAAATAGAGGAAGAACAAGTAGAAGAAGAACAAGTATGCATCCTCAAGCAGGTAATGATTTTCCCCAGAACCAAAGTTGGCACAGGTAGCAAGTGCTGAGGGTGTGCAAGCCAATGTCTGTTGCCTCTTCTCTACCCTGCCTTTGAGGTAAGCCAGCAGCTATGGGCAGCATGGAAATGAAGGACCCTGGCTGTGTTCCAATGAAATTGTGCATTAAAGCAGGCAGTGGATTAGATCTCACCTGCAGACCATAACTTTCCCAACTCTGTCTCAGAGTCGCATGTGTTTTTTTTCTGTAAAATGGAAGTACTAAGATTCTCGCACCGTGGTATATGCTGAAATCTTTCTGGAAATAACCTACTTATGCCATGTGCTAAGGTCTGACTTGACATAATGATGCACTACAGCTGATACTTTGTTGACAGCCACTGTTTTCTCAGTACATTAACTTCTCCTTTTGGTCCTAACCGTAGCCAGCTCCTTTTAATGGAAAAGGACATTGCAACTAAGACAGCTGAAAGTGACTTGCCTAGATTCTAGACCGTGAGCAGTTTCCTCAAGAACCAAGACCAGGGGCTGGAGAGATGGCACGGGGGTTATGAGCACCGGCTGCACCCAGAGGATGTTCAATTCCCAGCATTCACCTGGAGGTTCCCAACCATCTATAACTCCAGCCCCAGGGAATCCAACAGTTTTCTGACACCCTAGGGAACCAGGCACACAGTACACATACATACGTATGTGACAACATACTCACACATCTAAAAATAATAAAATTAACCTTTTTTTAAATTCTTAATAAGAACCAAGATCAATTCTCTCTGATCCTTTTGTTTTTCTGTTTGTTTGCTTGCTTGTTTTTTTTTCTTTGCTTTAAGACTTTAAACCTTTTTTGGTTTTATATACAAAAAGCCAGTGCTATCTTTTTCCCTGAGTAGATGGTACTGAATAATTTTATTCAAAAAGTTTCTTAGTCCAATTCATTGGCCAGTGAACAATCTTGCCTTCCTAATCAGTAAGGAAAGGTTCACCCTGATCTTAAGTGCCCTCTTCACCCATAGCTCTTGTTGAACCCTAACCACTGCACAGTCCTCCCTTTCTGAGACCAGAAGAACTGTGCTTACCTTACTCCCTTCTTGGTCCTTTCCTAGCAACTCTGACCCAAAGAATCCCCTGACAGATGCTTTCACTAGACCTAGGAGAGAAATTTTTTCCTTTTTCTTCTTGCACCTCAATTCTGGTAGGTTAACCCACTGTGTTGGGGTCTTATAGCCTCTGGCTTGATGTTTCTCAATGGCCAAGAAGGGCATCAGCAAACAAAGTGCTCAGGGCCCACAGTGCCTAGTGTGCGCACTTGCTCAGTAGTTTCTGATTCTGCTCACTCTTTAAAAAAAAAGAGCAACCAGGGCTCTGAGCCATTCAGCCGTCTCTTCAGTCCCCTTATTTATGGTCCAGATTGCTTTTCTTAGTTAAAACACTTAGACTGACAATTTGCTCTTTCCCTCTATCTATCTATCTATCTATCTATCTATCTATCTATCTATCTATCTATCTATATCTCTCTCTCTCTCTGTGTATAAATGCACATGCACACACAGCAGCATGTATATGTATATGTATATGATGTATGTATATGTGTATGTGTATGTATATGATGTATATGTATATGATGTATGTATATGTGTATGTGTATGTGTATGCGTATGATGTATATGTATGTGTATGTGTATGTCTATGATGTATATGTATGTGTATGTGTATGTATATGATGTATATGTATATGTATATGATGTATGTATATGTGTATGTGTATGTGTATGTATATGATGTATATGTATGTGTATGTGTGTATGTATATGATGTATATGTATATGATGTATGTATATGTGTATGTGTATGCATATGATGTATATGTATGTGTATGTGTGTATGTATATGATGTATATGTATATGTACATGTACATGTGGAGCACAGAGGACTACTCCAGCTGTTGTAACTCGAGATCTGTCTTTCTCTATTTTTTAAGACGGCTTCTCTCATCTTACTGGCCTGGAGCTCTCTGAACAGGTTAGGTTGACAAGCCAGTGAACTGCAGGGACCTGACTTTCTGTGCTTCTACAGCACCAGGCTTACAAGTGTGTGCCTTCCTGGCTCTTCTTACATAGGTTCTTTTGGTTGGACACAGGTCCTGATGCTGGAAGACTGAGATATCTCCCTATTTGCTATATCTCACAGTTCTGGCAACATCTCCCCTAATATCAACCCAATATCTCAAGACATTTGCTACCAAATGGCTCTAGCATTCTAGAATCCTTGTCACAAAGAGGATACGAGACATGAGTGTCTAAGACTAATACCATCAGCATGGCCACAGTTTGCACTTAGCATCCCTCCTTCCTGTAATGAACAACTTCACTAAGGATGCTGCACCTTGCTTTAAGAAGCATCCTTTGGGTCCACAACTTCTACTACTTCAGTTTGGGGCACATCTCTGTGCCTTTCATGATTTATGGACTTTGATCCCATATCCCTCCATCTCTCTTCTTACATGAATTTTAATTCCCCTTATCTAGTCTCTTAAGGGAGATGATTCTAACGTCTAGAAAGCAAAGCAGAAGCTATCCATTCTGTGTCAGCTGAAACCAGCTGGTTCTTCTTGGTGTTTGATTCCTGCTACTTCCTAGTCCTAGTTCATGCTACAGTCATAAACAGAGAGCAGGCAAAAGAGAAGGCTCAAGTGGATGCCACCTTCAAAGAAATGTATTTCCAATAACTTTTCATCCTGGGCTCTTAATTGGCATATTCTTAATCTTATAACTTAACTTCCCTTAGTTTCTACATCATACGTATATTTTCAAAATTACAATAAGAATAGGCAGTGCCATCTACCTTCCTTTTCCCAAGTATTAAAAACAATGCACATACAAGGTATGCTATTTTTCTCTCTGATGGCACCAGACACTTGACAAAACAATATGAGGAAGAGGGGTAGGGTTGTTTGGGCTCATATTTTGCAGATATAGCCCATCATGGCAAGGAAATTATGCCAGAAACAACTCCAGCCATGGCAGCAGGAGTATTAGGTTTCTCCTGTGACATTGCATCCACAGAGGAGGCCATGAGAGACAATTGCCTATGATCTGCTTGCTTTCTCTCCTTTTCATTCTTTCCCAGTTTAGCCATGGAAAGTGAGTTCCTCCCATTATTCAGGGTTTCTCAGTTAAAACTCTTTGAAAATGCCCTCGTAGATATACAGCTGGGGTGTTTCCTTGGTGTTTTCAACAAGTCAAGTTAAAGATCAACAATCGCAGAAACACACTGCAAAATATAGTCAAGTAGAACATGAACTCTCCAAACTTCAGCAGTGGATTTGCCCAGCCAAGGGATCTGCATATAACTTTAGACCTTTAAATATCTGGAACTGGGCAACTCAAATACTTCGAGTTTAAGCCACAATCATTGCTATGCCAGGTTCATCACCCACTGTTTAAGCTAAGGCAACTGTCATGACTGGCATGTTTCTTCTTGTGGCCCATAGCACCAGATCAATAGAGGCTTCAATCAATGACTGCTTGTCATTCCACTAACATAGGTATAGGTATTGAGGAACATGGATTTCCTCAATGCTATAGTCTGAAATGCTGAAATGCTTTGGCTTTCTCTATATACTACTTACACTCTACTTTCTGACTTGTGAGAAATGTCTGTATATTCTGAATGAGGTTTTCCTAAACAAATTCTAACACAGTTGTTTCATGCTATAGACACTGGAGAAAAATCCTGAGAAATAACACATACCACGGTGTGCTGGAACCCCTTCTTCCTGATTGGCAAGAAGCAGTTCTGTACATCCTCTGTCCAGCTCTGCACTCCATAGCATCGAGCTGACAGTTTAAAATGGGCAAAGCAAGATTCTACACTTGGAAAATTGACAAAACAAATGAGCATTTTTCTCCTCAGGAATCCAGTTGTGAAACATTTCTACCTAGCCATTACTTGAAGAAAAAAAAGGAAGCAAAAGCAGAACTGACCAGATGAAGAAGGTGGACTGATTGCACAAATGTTATCTTACACATGAAGGGATCAAAGGAAATTTTGCGCCACATGCCAGGTACCCCCATCCCAACATTACAGAGACAGACATGGCCACCAACCCATGATCCTTAGCAGAATATTCTTACAAACATGCAATGAAACATCTCCATTTATTTGCCTGACTTGTTCATCCCTCAACTGTGACCAGGAAGTCATGATGGATGACCTTCCGGGTCACCAACTATTAGTGTCAGCTGGGACCTGATGCCCAACAGTTCTTGAAACAGCTAGATAAAATTATACCTATCATACAGACATATAAAGTGCAATATATCAAAGTTAAGGGTAATTTTCCAGCCTCACATATCCTTTGTCTTTGATATTTCAGGACATTCTAGCACAGGCATGGTCTCTAGCTCTGGGAGAGGTACATCACTGCTGCTGACCTTGAGCTACACCAGATATCGTTATAATAGACATCTCACTTACAGGATAGATAGGATGCAGTCAGCAAGAAAAAAAAGAAGCAATTCTCTCATTAGAGTAACCAGGCAATTAGGAGGAGACCTTGACATATGGATCGTGTTATTAGGAGGCTTCAGAGGCACAGTTATATAGCAGTTGCAATTAGCATCTAACAGGGAATTAGAGTTGTTTATGTATGCTTCAGGGGGAAAAGAGATTATGGAAAATATCGTCAAGGCAGCGAGTGTGCTGAGAATTGATGAAATATTGAGTGACATCTTGAAAAAAATAACTTTTCTGGAACTAGTTCTCTGGCCTCGACAACCGCCACTCATGCTGGGACCCAGTGAGCTAATGGGTTTCAGGGTGATTTTCTCTCCAAACAGGCTTCGAGTACTTGAAGCAATTAACAAGCTTCTAGCCAGATTCGAGAGCGTGAGGAAAATTTTTCATGTGCAATATGCTCATGTGGGAACCATTAAAAATTATCTCTGTGATTATCAAGTAGTGAAGTCATGATCACAGTACTGGCATCTACAGACCTCCTGACTCAGAGGTCTCTGTGAACTCAATATTCTCAGTAATGTTCTCCACAGAGATCTGCATCAAGAACTAGGGGGAAGTGGCCTTTTCTATGTACTGGTGACATAACTAACGGCGTCATTGTGTGGATTTTGCTGACTCGTGGTTCCATGGAAGGATGATCGCTCTCTGAGGTCTGTAAGAGAAATAGTACCGACACAATCTTGAAGGGCCTGATTGATTAAAAGATGAAGAATTTCAAGCCAGACCACTTGTAAAAAAAAAAAAAAAAAAAAAAAAAAAAAAAAAAAAAAAAAAAAAGCTAGAGCTGGTTATTTAAACTTTTGCGTGGAATCCACGTGGCCGGCAGAGGGCTGCCTGCATTTCGGATCCTTGCTTCTACAGATTAGATCAGACTCAGAACCACATTGATGTTTTCTTGTTTGCTGTAAAAAGAAAACTATGTTACCGATTTCACTAAAAATAGCTTTAAATTGGTTCAAAAACAATGTTAGACAGAAATGCAATTATCTTACTGAAAATAACGCAGTTATATTTTCTGTTTCCAATCCTTTGTCATTAATGGCTTCTTTTGAATAAAGTACTACTATTTGGTTTCCCCCTTAGCACAGGTTCTTAAGAACAAATTATAAAACATAGACATTGTTCGGACCCTGATTACTGTACAACACACACACACACACACACACACACACACACACACACACACACACAGAGAGACACACACACTGTTGACATTCCTCCTTCCTCTCTGCCTCTAGCCACAATTATGGGAGTTTCAAGGCCCCTCACTCTAGCTGGTAGGTGCTACTCACCTACCAATGTGTGGCAGAAGGGCAGCCCTAGAGGGACTTGCATTAAGCTGGAACAGGAATTGTAATGGGAGATAAAGTCCTATGAGTATATTTTAGGAAGCTCTGAATACCCAAAATACAATTCACAGACTACATGAAGCTCAAGAAGAAGGAAGTCCAAAGTGTGAATACTTCAGTCCTTCTTAATTAGAAGGGTGATTAAAATGCACACAGGAGGAGATACAGAGACAAAATGTGGAGCAGAGACTGAAGGAAAGGCTATCCAGAGACTGCCCCACCTGGGGATCCATCTCATATTCAGTTACCAAACCCACACACTACTGTGGATGCCAACAAATGATTACTGACAGGAGCCTGATATAGTTGTCTCCTGAGAGGATCTGCCAGTGCCTGACAAATACAGAGGTGGGTGCTCACAGCCAACCAATGAACTGAGCACCGGGTCCCCAATGGAGGAGCAAGAGAAAGGACCCAAGGAGGTGAAGGGGTTTGCAGCCCCATAGGAGGAACAACAATATGAACCAACCAGTACCCCCAGAGCTCCTAGGGTCTAAACCACCAACCAAAGAGTACACATGGAGGGACCCATGTCTCCAGCTGCATATGTAGCAGAGGATGGCCTTGTAGGACACTAATGAGAGGAGAGGTTCAGTGCTCCAGTGTAGGGAATGACAGGACAAGGAAGTAGGAGTGGGTGGGTTGGGGAGTAGTGGGAGGGGGAATGGGATAGGAGGTTTTCAGAGGACAAACGAGGAATTTTCATTTGAAATGTAAATAAAGAAAATATCTAATTTTTTTTTAAAAAAAAAAAGGGGGGGAGGCTCTAACCTAAAAACATATTTGGAAACTTATTTTGCTCCTCTGCTTCTGACAGGTAGATGAAAGTTCCTCTCTTAAGCTTTGGAGAAAATTATTGCCACGCAGCCCTTAAAGGAATGAATCAAATCACACCATATCAGGCTCCAGTGTCAAGATATTATTTTCCATTATTTATGCTTACTGTTTGAGATTCACCCTCGGTGTACATACTGGTGAGGACAACCACGTAATGATGCTTTCTCTAAATGTTTCAGATGATCTTATTGATTATACAACATGCATTTCTCCCGTTTTCACCACCACTCACTTTGTGATCTGGGCAACTGCAAATATTTGAGTTCTCACTAACCAGAGGGTAGCAGTAACCAATATGTCACAGGCACACAACGATGGGAGAGCAGGGTTCACTCTCAGGAAGAAGCAGGTAGTCAGCTATGCAATGCTGTGTGTGTGTGTGTGTGTGTGTGTGTGTGTGTGTGTGTGTGTGTGTGTGTGCTGATGAACCCATGGGCCTTCTCAGAGTACAGCTTTCTTCACTAAGTCTGCACTGAGCCAGACACTTTGGAAGAAAACCCAGAAGGACAAGAACCACTCCTCCCCACACTCTGGGGACTGCCAGATTGTAATGCCCTTTACTCAGCTTCCATCCTTACTCTGCTTGTATTCTTTGCCCATTATGAATGACACTTTCACCTGTTTTTGAAGTCTTTGTCCAAAAAGGGAAACTATTCTATTGCAAACGGGAAATAGTCTACAGTGTGACTTGCACAGATGTTGGTTTTTCTTCCAATCTATAACAGAGCTGTTGAGCAAGGCAGGAGATAGTTGTAATTATTTGAAGGTTAGGCCAAATTTAAATTCATGGGTTTCTTTTTTAATTGTATGTATGTATGCATGCATGCATTTGCTTGTGTACTTATTTGGGGCATTCAAGTGAAAGTGAGAGGACTACTTGAGTTGTCAGATTGTTGGTCCTGGAACTACTTAGATTGTTTCTGTACAAAGCAGAACAATTCAACTATCTATTAAATGCTGTCATATACCATTTTTGTTCAAATATTGTGTTTCTCCAGTGTATTTTGTATCCTATGTATATAGAATGGTCTTTCAAACATATTGAAAGCATTGCATTTCATAGACTTTGACTGTTATAAAATCTAACCATCCCCCATTGCTTAGGGAGCTCTACAAACTCCCCCTTCTATGTTTCCAGTTGAATGTTTTCCTAGAGCCCACTCAAAGCCAGATCATATGTTCTAAGCATACTATTCCCCAAATGATTCTTGCACCCAGGTTTTGTTTTCAAGTCTTCACACAGAGCTTCTCTGCCTTGAAAAGTTTAATTGGCACCACTTGTTGGTCTCTCATGTCTTCATCAATCTGACTGATGGTTGAAATCTTCGTGATGTCTCCCCTCCTCTTAGAAGGGATGACACGTGGCTACAGGCACCCAGTGTACATTCTCAGAGATGACAAAGACTGTATAATTTACATTAACTCTCACTTGATCCTTTGTTTCCCCTTCTCCTTGTCACTGTGTCACACCACCATCTAAGTCACTGGATAGTCATACCTCCTGAATTTATAACAAATGATTCTTCATGGAGGCTGCGTTCACTACCTGAGATCTTAGATTTTCTAGTCTCTTGTTTTAAACTGTCATGAATTCTGGCCATCTTTACAAAGCACAAATGATAATACCTCTCTTCTACATCACTGGGCCCATAATCCAAGGCTCTCTTGATTATGTTGCCATAGACCCATATCATCATAGCCTTGCATAGCTCACATGTTCAGAAAACTCAGCATACCAAAGTGAAACATAAGCTAATGAATCTGTTCCTCTTTTATCTGTCATATGACGGTTCTAAGATGAAAAGTGCACCACAAAGCTCCACAGACTTAGTAATCTCTTGTACCCAGTTAGCATAGGAATGACTCCATTAGATGATAGGTAGGTAGGTAAGTAGGTAGGTAGATAGGTAGGTAGATAGATGATAGATAGATAGATAGATAGATAGATAGATAGATAGATAGATAGATAGATAGATATTTAAAAGGCCAGGTGACTTTCTACCTCTGTCACTCGTTTGCTTTTATTTTCCCTTAGTCCTGTGTTTTAAATAAAAAGCAAAGTATGCTCTGCTCTCTTGGGCAAAGCATATTCTAGTTCTTCCTCCACTTCTGACCCTATTGTTGCTGTGTTAGATTTACTGCCCTTCATTCCTAATGATCTTCCTGATTTTAATCAATAGTCAATTCTCCCTTTTAAAAGAGTCACCTTTCAAAATCATAAATCTGTTTACTTTGTTTGCTTTAAAACCTTCGAATAGCTTCTGATGTTTCTCAGAATAAAATGCAAAATCCCCTTCTGTCTAGAGGCACTGACTTTGTCCAACACTTCACTGTCATCCCATATAACAAATGGGCAATGGATGAGCGAGAATCCAATTGTATTTTTTAGGTTATATTATTTCATTTTATATTACTTATAAAAATCCAAATCTTTTTTAACTACTTGAAAGAAAGAAATACCCTCTGCTACCTATCTTAATGTTCTTCCCAAGCACATATCAGATTACGCCAAATGTACAATTCTCTGCCTCTTCTCCTTGCATGGCTTTCATTGGAATTATCTTTATCACTCTTCCCTCATTTCTCAATATTTAGAATGTGCACATCATGAATTTTCTAGTGCTCAATAACTACCTTCCACCAGTGTCCATGGAAATACTTGCCATGCCCCTTGGGGTAAAGCAAAACCATTTATTAATTCTGGCTAAGTGTTCATAGAGAACGGCATTTATAGCCCCTCTATGTCAAGAAAGACAAGTGTAGAACTAGAGAGATGGCCTGGCAGCTAAGGGCACTCTCTGTGATTCCTCAAAGGCTCTAACACTTGCTTCCTGCTTCTGCAGGGACTGCCTGCACGTGGTGCACAGACATACATGCAGACAAAACACCCATACATGAAAACCAAAAATAAAAGATTAACATAGAGAAGAGTAGATGTCTCATTAAGGGCAACTCTGTCAAGGCTGGGGAGATGATTCAGCAAAAAAATACCTGCCTGGTGAGCAGGCGGACTTATTTCAGGACACCAGCACCCGTGTAAAGTCGCACACATCTTTAATCACTGTGCAGGGAAGCAGGGAATAATCACAGATTTCTCCACCCTTGTAGGCAGCTAGTCTAACCAATCAGTGAGTTCTGCATTCTGTCTCAGAAAAATAGGAGAGTAATAGTGGAAAATACCTAACACTGTCCTGTGGCCTACACACACACACACACACACACACACACACACACACAAACACACACACACATGCACACACACAGAGAGAGAGAGAGAGCTACTTTCTAAGAAGAAAATGCAAGACTCAATTTAGAGAACAGAGCAGCCCAGTAAATCAAGTCACCTAACAGGAAATGATTGCCCTAAAAGGCTGGATAGACGGCAAGAGACTTTATGAGCCCACATCTTTTTTTTTCTCTTGAAAGGAAAACTCATGAGTGTGTGTATGCATGTGTGTGTATGGGGGGGGGGCAGTGAGGGAGGCTCAGTGGGCTGGTCCGTGTGTATGGGCAGATTCATGCCCCGCCTGTTGGGATGCCAGCTGTAAGGAGAATGAGCGGGGCCATGTATCTGTAAAGGGATGGAGGGCACCCGAGTACCTGCTGAGGGAGGCTGCCTGCCTAGTGGGAAGGTCTTTGCTCAGAAGGCGGGGCTGTTCTGGCATGCCCCCCCCCCCGTGTACCCGTAGAGGAAACCTGGCTGGACGGGAAAGTAAGTCCTGGGTCCTTTCCAGCGGTTGGAGATGTTGAGGCCCATCCCATTGCTCCTACGCGGCAGGTTTTGATAAGAAAAGACAGTCCGTGGTTCCAAAGCTTTATTATAGTGAAGAAAAGAGGAGATAAAAGAAAAGTAAAGAGAGAAAGAAAAGATAGAAGGGTGAGAGCTGGCCATGATCATGTGGAAAGAGGGGAGAAGAATGGGGAGAGAGGAGGAACAGGGAGATATGAGTGTAAGGGCAAGAGAGAAAAAAGCAAGAGAGCTAGGAAGGGCCTGGCATCCCCTTTTAGAGTGGGCTGGGTTACCTGGCTGTTGCCAGGTAACTGTGGGGCAGGAAAAACCTGGCTGTTGCCAGGTGACTGTGGGGGGTGAAGTCCAGCCAGAACACTATGGGCCTGGCCCTACGTGTGACTGATGGCCACAGGATTATGGAGTTGGGGAGTCGGGAGTATGTGTCAGCAGCCTGAATATCTAGGAGCATGGCTCACTGGTTCTGTCCCTTGAATATTCTACTGAGTCTCCAGAGTAAGCCTCGCTCAACCAGGCCACAGACTGCCTTTCATGGTCCCACATGTGTGTACATGTGTGTGTGTGTGTGTGTGTGTGTGTGTGTGTGTTATACTGCACATGCTGGTATCTAATTCTTTCTGTGCATTTTTATGACTGTCTTGTAACTTCTCCCCCTGCTCTGTTTGAACATTTTAAATAAAGTGACCGGTAAATTTTAGTGATCATTTTATTGTTTCTATTTGTAAGCAAATGGGTTATTTCACTTATAGTTCTATGTCTCTACAGTAGTTCATTCTATATCATGCCATCAATTTCAGTGTGAGATCATCTCTACACATAATTCTCTACTAATTTGTCAATATTAATTTTAATCCGGCAACACAACTGCTCTGGCAAGGGATCATATCTAAGGACCTAGGTTGTGTGATCCAGCTGGAATGCAGACACACCATACACCTTTAATCCCTCTTGCTGGAATATAGACGTGCCCTCTGTATCTACCTTTAAGATAAAATTAGATTATAGGAAGCAGCCATGTTTGAAAGTGACACCTAATTGAGGGGCAGACAAAATGATAAATTAGAGAAAGATTTGATAGAATGAGTCAGAGATAGGATACACTCAACTCTCATGAGAAAAGACAGTAAAGAGAGGCTACTTAAGAGAACAGCACAGGAAAGAGAAGTTATTTAAGAGCATCACAGGGAGAGAGAGTCAGTTGAGAGTCACTGAGTCCAATACAGTGGAGTTGAGTTAACTCATGAGTTCATGCAGTTCAATGCAGGTCAGCAGAAGCAGAAGCAGTTGAAGCCAGAGAATAACAAGGAGCCAGAAGATTCTAACAAATTGCCAGAGTTATAGGCCAAGCAGAGCAATTCAGTGAGAAGTTGAGAGAAACCAGATTGAATCAGTCAGCTTGGAGAGGAGTTTGAGCCAGAACAACTGAGTTGAACCAGCCAGTCAAGAGTTCAGAATGAGCTAGAAAGGGTGAGTGAGCTGTTTATCAGTAAGCCTCAGAGATGACATTTATATCTAGCCAATAAAAGTTACATTTACAGTGGGAAGGTCAAACATTCCCTGAACTATGTAAGTATCTTTCTAAATAGCTACCTATACCATATTACAGGGCCTACGGTATTTCATTGACCCTTAATTTCCTTCCCTAACACATGCATCAGACATCACTCGAAAGTTTAACTTCTCACAGGTATTCTCCCCAACTGGACAAGTGAGTGTGAAGACAAACACTGACGCTTTTTTTCCAGAGACTGTGGAAGTTACTCAATACTGTTCATTTGGGGATGTGGGAATATCCTTAATGAGTCTTGAGTTTTAGTCAAGAAGTTTAGTCCTGCTTTCTTGCATTCAGGATTCATGGGCAATCATTTCTCTTTCTGTGAGTATCTAAAACAACAAGCCAAGATTCTAGGATCTCAGTATATTTCCAGTAGCCCCTTGGCTGTTGCCCCTGTTCACAGCTGGGATATTACACATTCTATTTATTTTTGCCTCCCGGTGATTTATCTATTGGTTTTAAGTTGGGCTGTGTTTTCAAATATTCATAGACTTATTTATGTCATCATTCATTTGTATGTGAAACACTATGCACTCTGTTTGATTTATATCTTGCAAAATTTAAAACTTAATCTTCATCGCATTTTAATTGAGATTGAGCTACAAATATAAAACACAGAGAGAACAGATATCTATCACAGCCAAGAGAATGTCATCAGGCTGGATTTACTCATTATTTCCTCTGCATTCTCAATATATCAGAATCCTTTGAGATTTTATTTATGGGCAGGCAAACCAAGAACATCTCTTATTAGCCTTACTCTGGAGAATTTTCAATTCCATATTTCTATGTGCACATGGGAGATGTATAAAACTTATCTTTGTAAATGCACCATTATTACATTTAAATTGTATCCCATTAGGAGGCTATCATAATAATCCATTGGAAGAACAGGAGTATGTATTAAATACTGAAATAGGAGGTAACCATGGAAATGAAGGAAAACTCAGTATTACAAGATGTCTTTAAGTTGTAACTGAAAGGACTTGATGGATAGATGTAGAGATCCTGATGAGATAGCTGCCGAGGACAGACAGTTCCTGTGTATTAACCTTGGAGGGTGGAGGTGTCATTGATTAAAAAGAGAAATAATTTAATAAATACATTGATGTGGAGGTAGAATAGAAAGAATAAAAAGTTTCGTTATGTGATAAATTTACACTGAAAACTCTTCTTTCTAAATAACAGTCTTGGTAAAGAAGTTAGTTTATAGTAGAGTGTATCCTTGTTGAAACACCTGAGTCACAACTGAAAGGGAAGCTACAGAGGAAGGAGACAAAGGAATACTAACATGGTTGAGGACCAAGACAAGATGCCAAATATCCTCTGCCAGAAGTGCCCTGAGGCAACCTTAAGTACATTTCCTGCAGAGAGAGGAAAGGTATTGGGATGACATTTAGAGCACTCTCTTTCTACATCTGATCCACCACAGCCATTACAGCCCTTCATGGTGAAAAAAGGATAAAATTTAAACTATCACCACATCTCTCAGGCTAAGAGACATCACTGAAACAAAATCCCCAATTGCTTGAAATATTCTGAATAGATTTGGCAGGAGAAAGCATTTCCTTCCGGGTACCACTCTGGCATCTCGGTGCTGGCGTCATCAGCACAGTCATTAGCATCTTAATTTAGCTGTGGGTACTTTGTGAAGTACATGGAGTGCCTTTTCGAAGGTTTTTGCCGGTTAGTCTAACTGTGGTGGAGGATTGAAAGACAGCTTGAAGCATTTCCAGTCCAATCTCATGCACACCCCCAATGAGACAAGAACCATTTCGTTACCAGACAAATATGACTGGAAACGCATAAGCTACATACAGTTATTGTCGAAGTAAATAAGCCACATACACGACAGAGTGATTGAAGCCAGGTCACTGCCTCCTCTGCCTTTGCCTACAGACACCAAGGCTTATGCAGACACACTATGCCAGTCTTCACGCACGCACGCACGCACGCACACCCTACCGGTCACATGGGAAGCCAGCTTGGCATCGGGACATTTGAATTTAGAGTTGGCTTCTTTCCAACCTACAGGAAATGAGCAAGCAATGAACAAAATCATCTCTGTACCGGGAGCAGAAAAGGCAGCGTTGCTGATTTATTGTGTTCTGCCCCTTCTTCCCACAACCGGGCAAGACAAAATAAAGGAACGAGCAAGAGATGGGCACCCATGAACTGCAATAGCCATTTCCACTCCGATGCACAGAGAAAGCAGGGGCCAGCACGGATGAATCCTCCCCCATCACGTTTTCTTTTTGAAATGTAAAACGTCCAGAAAAACTAAGAATGCTTTATTGATCAGTTAATTAGTTCTACAAACCTGACAAACATGTCCTAATGCCTGACTACTAACAAGGCATTTTCGTCCCCAGGTGAACTCACTTGGGGTCTCATGTGCGGGTGAGATACACACATGTGGCCATGCTGAGATACATACGTGTGGCCGGTCACCACAGATGTTTCTCCATGCTGCCTCTCCCTTCCCTTTGTGTCTTCCTTTTCCTCCGTCCCTGCCTCCTCCTTCAAATCCTCTTACCAGGAAAAGCTCTGACAACACTCACCACTTGTTTAAACATTCTGTTTAAGACAGAAATGGGACCCAAAATAAGACAATAGAAACAGAACATACAAACTTCAACAAAAGCCCAAAGTTATACACAAGCCTTGACTAAAACAAGAGCGGCTGATCTCAATATTTTACATATATATTTTAGATTCTTTGGTTGTTTCTTTCTTTTTTGATTACTTAAATTTTTCCATACACAATGACTAAATAACAGGACACACTTGTGAGTCCATATCTTGGTTTTCCTTCTTTTCTTCTTTTATTTTGAAAATACAGCTTAATTACAACATTTTCTTCTCTTTCCCCCTCCAGATTCTCCCATATACCCCTCTCCTTGCTCTCTTTGGAATTCATGGCCTCTTTTTCCATTAGTAATAATTAATAATTATAGAATTATTATTTTATTTATTTTATTATTAATAATAAAAATAATCAGTAATTTCCACATGCGAATGTGTATATACATGTATATTCCTAACTATAACCTGCTCAGTCTGCATTATGTTATTCACATACATGTTTTCAGGGCTGAACATTTAGTTTTGGATAACCAACTAGTGAAATAAATTCTCTGCTTGTTTTTTATACTGAGAAAGTCAATATAATAAACTATAATTCTAATTATTTCATCTCTCCCATGTCATCTTGTTCATTTTCAAATGATTTTCAAATGAAAGTTAAATCCCTGAAGGAGCTTTCCAAGCTGTGTGACCTCTTCTATGTATAATTTATTTCAGGCAGATTCTTGCTATCTAGCTCCAGATAGACTCACATTCTCAGCAATCCTCCTGACTCAACCTCATCAGGCATGGTCTCATATGCCGTTCAGTAATCTTTGTTGGAAAGATCAGGCTACCCTAACACTGTTAGTAAATGGACTCCAAAACGGTTGCTCTCATGGAGGAAGAAAACAGAATAGTTGTTATCGGAGGGTCAGAGGCTTAAGAAGAAAGACAAGGAACAGATGAGGAGGGGTGTGTGTGTGTGTGTGTGTGTGTGTGTGAGAGAGAGAGAGAGAGAGAGAGAGAGAGAGAGAGAGAGAG
>BDUI01000295.1:187750-223398 GCA_002335545.1 Apodemus speciosus
ACTCAGGTGACAGCAGATGCCAGCAAGGATGTGGAGTAAGAGGAACACTCCTCCACTGCTGGTGGGATTACAAGCTGGTACCATCACTCTGGAAATCAGTCTAGGGATCCCTCGGAAAATTGGACAAAGTATTACCTGAGAACCCAGCTATACTACTCCTAGGCATATACCCAAAAGATTCTCCAACATATAACAAAGACACATGCTCCACTATTTTCATAGCAACCATATCTGTAATATCCAGAAGATGGAGCGAACCCAGATGTCCTTCAGCAGAGGAATGGATACAGAAAATGTGTCCATTTACTACTCAGCTCATAAAAATGATGAATTCATGAAATTCTTAAGCAAATGGATGGAACTAGAAAATATTATCCAGAGTGAAGTAACCCAGTTACAAAAGAACACACATTGGTATGCACTCACTAATAAGTGGATATTAGCCCAAAAGCTCAGAATACCCAAGATACAATTCACAGGCCACCTGAAGCTCAAGAAGAAGGATGACAAAAGTGTGGGTGCTTCGGTCCTTCTTAAAAAGGGGAACAAAATACTCACGGGGGTAAATATGGAGACAAATAATGACAGTTTCATGGATGAGTAGTCATGCCAGAGAACCACGGTTGTTGGTGATAAGAAAAGGTTATACTTAACTTCATAGTGACAAAGAGTTAGAATTAACAAGGAGATGTGTTGCCAAAACATTCCAGACAGACACATTGGAATGTGTCAATGCCCTGAGACAGAAGAGATCGCAAACACATTAAAAAGACAGTGGAAAACCTATATAGATGGAGTAGAAAGGGGTCAAAGGAAGAGTGAGGAGAGCATGAGGGGTGGGAAGGTGGTTTCTACACATGACTGATTTATTTTTGTTAAATCAACAAAATAATTGATAATAGTTAAATGCCTCTTAAATATACATGTAATCATCTGAAACTAAAAGTAATTTGCACTCAGCCAGTTTTTAAAATCTATTTAGAACATTAAACATGATAGAAGTAGAAAAAAATCTCTTAGGAAGTCTTCTATGAAAGGAAATTGTGACAAGTTCCTGATAAGACAGAAACAGTTCCATATCCAAGGGAGATCATGCAACATAACTGTGGCTTCATAGAATGAACTGGGTAGTGTTCCTTCTGTTTCTATTTTGAGGTGCTGAGAAGAAGGTATATTCTTTTGATTTAGGATGAAATGTTTTATAAATATCTATTAAATCCATGTGGTCCATAAATTCTGTTAGTTTCACTGTGTATCTGTTTAGTTTGTGTTTCCATCATCTTTCTTTTGATGAGAGTGGAGTGTTGTAGCCTCCCACTATTATTGTATGAGGTGCAATGTGTGTTTTGACCTTTAGTAAAATTTCTCTTATGAAAGTGGTGTTCTTGCATTTGGAGGATAGATGTTCAAAATTGAGAGTTCTTCTTGGTAGATTTTTTTTTCTTTGATGAGTATGTGCTTCCTTATTCTTTTTGACAACTTTTGGGTGAAAATCAATTTTATTTGATATAAGAATGGCTGCTCCAGCTTGATTCTTGGGACCATTTGCTTGGAAAATTGTTTTCCAACCCTTTACTCTGTGGTGGTGTCTGTCTTTGACACTGAGGTGAATTTCCTGTATGCAGCAAAATGCTGGGTCCTGATTACATATCCAGTCTGTTAGTCTATGCCTTTTTATTGGGAAATTGAATCCATTGATGTTAAGAGATATTAAGAAATAGTAATTGTTACTTCCTGGGATTTTTTATGTTATTTTTATGTTTTGTGGCTATCTCCTTTTGGGTTTGTTGAAAGAAGATTACTTTCTTGCTTTTTCTAGGATGTAGTTTCCCTCCTTGTGCTGAAATTTTCCATCTATTATCCTTTGTAGGGCTGTATTTGTGAACCGATAGTGTGTAAATTTAGTTTTGTTGTGGAATAGCTTGGTTTCTCCATCGATGGTAATTGAGAGTTTTGCTGCGTATACTAGCCTGGGCTGGCATTTGTGTTCTCTTAGGGTCTGTAGGACATCTGTCCAGGCTTTAAGAGTCTCTGATGAGAAGTCTGGTGTAATTCTGATAGGTCTGCCTTTCTATGTTACTTGACCTTTTTCCCTTGCTGCTTTTAATATTCTTTCTTTGTTTTGTTGGTGTTTTGATTATTATGTGATGGCAAGAATTTATTTTCTGGTTCAGTCTATTTAGAGTTCTGTATACATGTATGTTAATGGGCATCTCTTTCTTTAGGTTAGGGAAGTTTTCTTCTATAATTTTGTTGAAGATATTTAATGGCCCTTTAAATTGTGAATCTTCACTCTCTTCTATACCTATTATCTTTAGGTTTGGTCTTCTCATTGTGTCCTAGATTTCCTGGATGTTTCAGATTAGGAGTTTCCTGAATTTTGCATTTTTTTGACTGTTGTGTCAATGTTTTCTATGGTATCTTCTGCACCTGAGATTATCTCTTCTATCTCTTGTATTCTGTTGCTGATGCTTGCATCTATGACTCCTGATCTCTTTCCTAAGTTTTCTATCTCCAGGGTTGTCTCCCTTTGTGATTTCTTTATCATTTCTACTTCCATTTTTAGATCTTGAATGGTTTTGTTCAATTCCTTCACCTGTTTGGTTGTGTTTTCCTGTAATTCTTTAAAGGATTTTTTTGTTTCCTCTTTAAGGGCTTCTACCTGTTTGCCTGTGTTCTCCTGTGTTTCTTTAAGGGAGTTATTTATGTCCTTCTTAAAGTTCTCTATCTTAGTCTTGAGATGTAGTTTTTAAATTAGAGTCTGGCTTTTCTGGTATTTTGGGGCATCCAGGTCTTGGTCTTATCTGGTTTTGCTGTCTCTGACTGTGGCTTCTCCCTCTTGCAAGCCTGTGTGTCAGTACTCCTGGGAGACCAGTTCTCTCTCGGAGGAATTTGGGTATGAAGAACTGTGGCACAGGGTCAGCTCAGGTGTGCAGATGGAAACCTGGTAGGATCCTGTCCTTGGCTGTTCCTTGGTTCCTGTGTCCTGATGGCTCTCGGAAGGTCACTTTTGGGCCAGGAATTTGAGCAGAAGTGGTGGTCTTACCTGTGCTCACAGGTGTGTCGGCACTCCTGGGAGACCAGCTCTCTCCCTGAGGTAATTGGCAATGGAGCGCTGTGGCACAGGATCCAAGTGTTTTATATATAACTGAATTTTACTATAAATGAAATGGAAAGATTTTGAACATAGACTAACATGATAGGAAAGTTTGGGGCTGAGAATGACTTACCTATAAGTATGGCTAATAATTTGGCCAGCAAGACTGTTGAGGAAAGTCCCACAAAATCTATTACAATAATTACATCAAGTACCTGCTGGGTTGGACTAGGTAAATAGGATGGATGATATAGTAATGTTGGAGGTTGAATATTTTCTAAAAGTAGAGGTGATAAGATGTGTTCATGGAATGTATATTTGTTATTTTTCTCATTGCCATGACAAATGCCTGATTGAAATAATGAAAAGGAAGAATTCTTTATTTGAGCTCGTGGTCTAAAGACCCATCATGGCTGAGATGGCACGGCAGCTGCTTTGGTCCACAGCGGAGGTAGTCTGCAGTGTGACTTCCTCATATCTCCAGATAAGGAAGATAGGATGGGCAGAGTTAACCACCCCTTAAGCCCTACATCTGCTGCATTCCCATGTGCAAAAGGCTCTACAACAGCTTAAACAGCACTACCACCTGAGAATAAAATATTCAAATTCAGGAGCTCATGTGGAACATTTCATATTCAATCAATAACAGAATAAAAATAGATATGGGGCATTGTTAAAAAAAAAAGGAGAGATTGGCGGTGATCTTTGAGGAATTTGTGATTATGGTCAGGTATAAATACTCTTAGGTGGAAAAACAAGTCATCTCACTTGTAAGAAACAAAACAGATAATAAGATTTTAGACCAGCATGAAGTAAGGAGAAAGGAGTAAATTAGGGTGAGATTGGAAACAGAGATGAAGGTTGGAATCTCCAAAATTGGGGTCAAAGAGCAAAGTAAGATGCTGTGTGTAAGCCATTTGAAGTAAGCCATTTGAGGTAAGCCAGTGAGCTGATACGCATCTTCAAAGATCCTTTTGGTGTGTCCCTGGAGATTAGATGGATGTCTATGACCAACAAAAAGAGATACTGACAGGTAGGAAGAGGTTGTTGGTCCAAGCAAGAGAGGCTGGCAAGTGGATAGGACAGAAAGAACTAGAAGGGACCACAGTATGTTTTACATCCAAAGCCTCTTAATGGGGAATTTAGTGGGAAGGTAAGGGAAAGAGTATAATGAAGATAATTCAAGCTACCGGTGGGTTAACGAGTAAAGCATCTACTGGAATGGATTTATATCAATAGTAATGTCTGTCATGGCTACCTTAAAAGAGTTTCCTTAAAACTTTCTGCTCACACAATACTAGATTTATGCAAAATTAAGTAACAAGCATTTATTAAATATCAAGGTTGTGTCTCAGTAAGATAAGTACTGAAATATTAATTACTGAGACTAAATTTAACTTTACACTTAGACATCTTTGTGTAGAGATGGGACTGGGAACCCAGGACCTTGTTCATATATTAGGCAAGTTCTATACAGTTACTCTATTATCCATCTCAACTTTATTTTTATATGGTACAAAGGTGTACAGACATTTGAATCTGTTTGTATAAATGTGTTCTTTGTCACCATGAGGAAATATGTAACACTAGAACAAATATAATAGTGCATCTACTAAAATCAATAAGGACAAAGGGAAACAATATTTTTGCAAACTACTTAAGAACCATAAAATGTTATTTTATTGGGGAAGATTATTTAATCTAAAATGAGATGACTATTACAGAAAAAAAAAGGAAGAAGAAAGCATGCTACACAACCAGCATGGCTAGGGAAACATAGTACACAGTGAACTGAGTCTTTTGTTATTGTATTCCAAGTTCTAATTCCATGAAGTACTGAAATCTCCCAGCAACATCTGATATTCTCCCTTCTAAAATCCTAATTGTAAATAGGTTTGGGGAATGGTGGGTGATAATGGTTCCATGACTTTAACCCAGGACCTCGCACATGCAAGACAAGCATACTACCACTGATCTCTCAGCCCCCTTTTATGCTATTATTATATTATTGCTATCATTATATTATTGCCATTGTTATTAGTTTATTAATTGTTTTGAGATAGTGTCTAAGTTACCTGGGCTGACCTTGAGCTCTTTCCTTAGCCCAAACAGACCTTGAACGTGTGATCCTCCTGCCTCAGCTCTCCTAAATGATATCATTTGCACTTAAAACTGACTCAGATTTCCCATGGGGCCCCTGGAAACTTACTAAAAAATGTTTAGCAGGCAAGCACAGGATTCAAAAGATTAATTGGGTTTTGCTGAGAAGCTGAACTTCCTGAGAAGTGTTATTAAACAAGATTCTTAGACCTTCCTGTGTTATATTCATGGGGTAAAATGTCAAGATAAATAATCAGAAACTATGTTAAATTTACAGAAAATGTCAGTACCCTCACTGGCCTTTGTATGCTGAGGCTGAGATTGACATCAATCTAGAGGCAATGCTTTCCGTCTTAATCTTTGTGTGTGTGTGTGTGTGTGTTTTGTTTTGTTTTGTTTTGTTTTGTTTTGTTTTGTTTTGTCTTCTTCAGAGACACGGTTTCACTGTGTAGCCCTGGCTGTCCTGGAACTCACTCTGTAGACGAGACTGGCCTCGGAACTCAGAAATCCGCCCACCTCTGCAGGGATTAAAGGCRTGCGCCACCAAGGGATTGGGTTTGTTTGTTTGCTTGCTTGCTTGTTTGTTTGTTTGTTTTTATAGTGAATGTTATATGCCACAGATATAACTAAGTATACTGATCAATCCATTATTTTTCTGATATTCCATTATAAATTGAACTTAATATTAATTTGGGTATGTACTGACATGGTCAGAAAGCTCTGAGACCTAAGACCTGGCCTGAGTCAGGGTGTCTAGGCTTCTAGAACCTTGAAAGAGAAGTGGATATGATCATGAGATAACCAGTATGGAATAAAACAGCAACTGACTCCTTAAAACTGACTGAAAAAGTGAAAATTAGCACAAGTTTTGTTTGTTTGTTTTATCTGTTAACATTTTGCCTGACCCCTGAAGGACAGAAACTCAAAGATACTCTTGTTTGCCTGACAATGTAATTATTCCCATAGATTCAATAAGAATCTGTCCTTCTTGTGACAGAATAATTAGAAATATTGACTACATAGCCAAGACTTTTCCTGGAACATCACATTTCAGGATGACAAGCACAAATCAGACATGAGCAGACAGTTTCCAGGAACTTGAGTCAAAATTTGGGACCAAATGCTTACAAGGCTCTCTTGCACAAAGCAGAGAAACCACTTTTGGGGTAGGACAAAGAACTTTAAGAAGACATAAGAATTTCTCCAAACACATGGGCTCTAGGGGTAAACTCTGATGATAATCTCTCTGCTCTATTTCACAATTCTGAGGGTTTTTTAAAAGACTACTCTAAACAGTTCTAAAAATTTGTATGATGACACATGCCTATAACTTCAGCACTAAGGTGCTCAGACAGGAGGATGACGAATTTAAAGTCAGTTTGGGCTTCACAGAGAAAGCTTACCTGTAGAGTTATTGGCCCACTCCACCACTGGGCATGCCTGCTTGGAGAGGCAGAATACCAGGAATTTAATTGTGCTTATCCCATGCCACCACCAGGGCAAGTTCTCTGACTCTGGCCTTCTTCATGGCTCTCCAGTGAGGATCTTGGTGAAAAAAGACAGCCGGTGGTTCTAAACAGTTTATTGTCATGCATAAAACTATATCCCACTTTTGCAGGAAGGAATGTCTGGGAAGGAAAGCTTATTGGTTAAGCCCTCCAGACTTCTAGGTAGCTCATTAGCATGAAGAACTGTTTTGAGCCTATTTAACTATGGTCACACGCCTTTTCCTATTGTCTTGGTCTGAATGTTAGGGATGCCTCATCTACGTGTGGAAGGGTTTGGGGGTGGTGCCTTTGTGTGACTGAAGGCCACAAATCTATTGGGGACTTTGTAATAGGGGCCTGGTGCAGGGATCAGACCATGCTCCCACCAGCCCTTCAGGGTCTTGGGAGCTTCTAGCCTTTAGCTCAACCTTATTAGGCTTCCTCTCATGTTCCACTGCTCACACTTACCAGAAAGAAAGAAAGAAAGAAAGAAAGAAAGAAAGAAAGAAAGAAAGAAAGAAAGAAAGAAAGAAAGAAAGAAAGAAAGAAAGAAAGAGGGAGGGAGGAAGGAAGAAGGAAGGAAGGGAAGGAAAGAAAGGAAAGAAAGAAAGAAAGAAAGAAAGAAAGAAAGAAAGAAAGAAAGAAAGAAAGAAAGAAAGAAAGAAAGAAAGGAAGGAAGAAAAGATAAGGAAGGAAAACTATTTCCTGGGTAAACAAATTGACTTATTTTGTGATGTGGATAATCTTACTTTGTCATTGATTTAAAGTAGGGTGACTATACATAGAAATTGTTTAAAAGGAAATGACAGTCTCCTTGTATTAATCTTTTGTGTTTTGTTTTGTTTTGGTTGTTGTGAATGGTGATGGTGATGGTTTTTTGTTTTGGTTTTACTTTGTTTAGCTTTGTTTTGTTTCGGTTTTAACTCTTAAGGAAGGGACCACAACATGCCTTTGTTCTCTACAAAAAAGCCCCTAACTACACAGTAATCCTAAAGTGTTCCAAGTAGTTAGAACATCCTATCCATCACTAGATATAGTGAAGATCCAATTGTTTTGACCAGTTGTTGGAGTTCTGCAGTTTTTGCTCCTGATGTTACAAGCTGTAGGTGATCCATCCCCAATGAAGATTAGATCTTCTAATACCGGAGTAGCTGCAGAGCAGTGGGGTCATAGCTCAGTGGTAGGATGCTTGCCTAGAATAAGACCCTGGGTTCAATTCCTAACAGTTAATTCTCTCCTCTCTCTCCTCTCTCTCTCTCTCTCTCTCTCTCTCTCTCTCTCTCTCTCTCTCTCTCTCCCTCCCTCCCTTTTTCGTGTGTGTGTGTGTGTGTGTACATGTACATGCACATGCACACGCATGTGTACAAATAAATATAAGGAATAAACACTGGAAGAGATCTGCCTCCCTGTGTATCATTTTGGTACCAAGAAAGCATCCTGGTGCAGCTGAAGAGACCCCCGGGTGAGAAGAGTGATGGCTGAGCAAAAGAACTAACAGTGAGATGCAGAGAAACGCACATTTTCACAACCCCTCTCAATATCAAAACTCCCTTAAGACCTAGCTCCCCTTCAGGTTTCCAGGCTATCATCTTTATCCAGTGCCTCATCAGGAGGCCTTTTCCCTAAGCCATTGTCTGCCTCCTTTCTCTTCTAAAGTCATGGATTGTTGTATGCTAATAACCTACAACCTACATTCATAAAACATTCCCAGGAAATGCCATCTTTAGGGGAAAGTATCATTTTCTAAAATTAACTCTCTCCCTTTATTAATACTTGTTCTCTCATCCTGGGAAATGAGAACAGTGAGTGCCCTTTTCTTTGGTTTCATTCATCTGTTAAGTATCTAGGGGCCCACACTTGAATCAATACTTACAATCTTTCGGAATTAAATTGCCCTCTGCTAGAGAGCCAGAGGAAATGTCTTCCAATGATGAAATGGTCTGTGTTTATCTCAGTTTTCTTCCTTGTTCTATTGTTTCAGAATGAATACATGCTTTTGACAAATTTAAATGTCATCTGTGAGTGTTTAGCATTGTCAGGGTGTGGTAGGTCAGAAGGTGAAAGAGAAAAAATCAGAGTACTCTTATTTCCAAAACCAGTGCTGCTTCTGAAGGGTTTTTGTGTTGTTGTTGTTTTTTTTTTTTTTTACTTCATTGACTTAGCCAGCTGTGTAGGAAGCACTATTTAAATAACAGCTATGGTAACATTGGATTAAGAGAATAATTTACCTTCTCAAAACTCAGATTATATTTACTTGGATAAAGAGGAAAATGATGCTCCCAACAGAAGATGAGCTATCAGATTACCCATGTTCCCCACGTACAAAGTCAATGTCTGGTTCCTACCCCCCAGTGGAGAGACAGTGTTGCTCTTATGGATTGGGGCACTTTGTATTGTTTGGGTAGAGAAAACAATGATTATTTGTGGAGTATAAATTCACCCATTGCTAATGGCACATCCAATTAGAGTAATTAGGCTGGACCGCTCCAGTGTTAGACCAAAAGTATTTAGTTCCTGGCAGAGCAGAGCTGGTGACCTAACACTCACCTTCTACCTTTGTCCTTAGTCATTTGTCTGGCATCTTTGTTATGACTATAATAATTCAAATGTTTATCCACTGTTTTCACCATATCTTAGTCTTATTATGTCAACTATAGCTGAGTTGGTTGTCTTGGATGTACACCTGAGTGATTTTGCTCAGGATCTACCTATGGAAAACATAGTTATCAGTCACAGTAACAGAAACAGTAAAAGATTCCGCATAGAGACAACACTCAGACCATTTATGACAATCAAGAGTGATCAAGGTCAGGTTTCAGCTTGATTTCTATTGCCGTGATACGAACACTCTGACAAAAAGCAACTCGGGAGGGAAGCATGTACTTAATTTTTTTCTTTTAGGTCACAGTCCATCTTTGGAAAAGGCACGGTAGAAATCCAAGACAGGAATTTGGATCAGAAACCATGAAGGAACACTGCTTGCTAGTTCACTCAAAGCTGATACCTAGCTAGTTTTGTTATGCAGCCCAGGACTACCTGCCCAGAGATGGGTGTTGTCTACAGTGGGCTCTGCTCTTCTACATCAATTAAAGATCAAGGCAGTCTAATCTAGGAAATTGCTCGGTTGCTACTCTCCTCTCAGAGGGCTCTAGTTGTGTCAAGTTGATGGAGAAAGCTGTGACAGCCAGTGATGATCAACTACCCTACTTTCATCTCTGCTTCCAACTCAAAATCAATCAGAAAAGGGTTAGTGTGTTCTCTAAACCAACCACAGAATCACATCCTACCTCCAGTTTCCTCGTGCTATCAGCCTTTGATCAGCATTAACCTAAAGCCTCTCCCCCCATATTCCTATTCATATGAGCCTTTGACAATCCAAGTACTCATATCTCCCTGGCAACATCAACCTTTGAATGTGTGGCATTCATTATTCCCAGATGGGGCGGTCTTTGTTTATTTCTGCTTTGTTTAAATGACAGTAAAGAAACATTAATGCTATCTCAGAAACTGTGACAGTAAGAAATATTTACAACTGAAGAGAATAGGTTAAAGTTAGAAGCCTGGACAAGCGAGCTTTCTCTTAGATCTATGCAACCTTTAGTTCACACACATGCACATGATCTCACTCTGCTGTAAAGTTATAGACCATCATAATGGAATTAAGTTTTCTTACTCTGGATTCTGCCTTGTTATTCTAAAATATACATTAGCAATTATACATATGGTTTGAGAACCCCAGGAATCCTCAAGACTCTTTGAGATGCCCTGATGTGTAGGAGTGGATCTAATGCTAAGGTACTATTCCCCAATTGGTTCTTTTTTTTTTAATTAGATATTTGCATTATTTACATTTCAAATGGTATCCCCTTTCCTGGTTTCCCCTCTGAAAACGCCCTAACCTATCCCCCCTCCCCCTACTGACTCCCACCCCCAACACACAATATCCTGACTTGCATTCCCCTATTCTGGGTAATTGAGCCTTCACAATGGCCTCTCCTCTCATTGATGTCTGAAATGGTCATCTTCTGCTACATGTGTAGCTGGAGCCATGGGTCCCTCCATGTGTACTCTTTGGTTGGTGGTTTAGTCCCTGGGAGCTCTAGGGGTACTGGTTGGTACATATTATTGTTCCTTCTGCAGGGCTGCAAACCTCTTCGGCTCCTTGGGTCCTCTCTCTTGCTGCCCTCCCCCAATTGGTTCTTGATCTGTCAGTAAAGAAAGCCATGAGCCAATTGCTGGGTGGAAGGAATAGGCAGGACTTCCAGGTTCCTGGAGGTAAATCAGACAGATGCAAGAGGGAAGAGTGAGTTTGTCATGCATCTGATGAAGAAAAGTTGACCAGACATGTGAGATCTTGAAACAGTGTGGCCACACAGGCTGCCCCTATAGGAGGATGATCAGAGAAGTTTAGCAGGGACCAGATTTAACTGAGCAACTGAAGATAAGGCAGTTTGGAGGAGCAGATATAAGAATATTGTTAAGGGCACACCTTTCCAGGAAGGAGATAGTAGTGCCTATCAATTGTTTCCCAAGGCAAGTTGAAAAGAAACATCTGTGTGGTGCGTGTATCTTTTATCCATGGATTCAAAGATAGGTGGGGGCTGGTACCACAGTCCATACCCATTAGGTAGGGTAGCAAAAAGCTACATACAAGACTGCTGTTTCAAAACTATTTTGCTAAGAAGTAATATGCAGTTCTTCACTATAATGCCACAGGTACTTACGATATAAAATCCATCAAGATGAAAAAAAGCTGACATGCCTCACCAGTCAAGGCAATGACAACAAGAAGAGGCACCAAGTTAAACATGTACCCACAGTGATTGCACTTTGGGAAGAGTGGGGAGTCAATGATGGAGATCGAACTCAGATCCTTGAATGACCAGCCCATCACTGCATTCTTTGTAGTCATAGAACTTCAGAGGTGAAAAGAAAAGAAGAAATGAATTACCCTAAAGATGTGCTTAATGATGGAGCAAAACAAACTTTAAGAAGTTTTAAAGTATATAGACTTTTAATCAAAAGTAAAACTTGACCAAATTGTTCCTTGAGTGTATGTTTTGTAAGTTTCAATATAACAAGATCGGAAGTGCACACCTACTGCCTTGCTGACAATGGGCACATTAACAAGGACTTGTGTGTCTGCACAGCATGCTAAGCTTCCTACTTTTCTATGGGACACCAGTTTCACTTAAAAGAAAATAACTGATAAATGGTTTTCAGAATGGAATATTTGACAGATATTGTCTTGAAAATGAGCTAAGTAAAACTGTCACTTCTAGAAAACAACTAACGAAACCCGAAGCCACTGATAACATTTGAGCATTCAAGAAAAAGAATTAGAATTTCCAAAACTCCCATCTATCACCATGAGCTTAATAGCTTTCCAATATATAAAGACTTCTCTGATCTGAAGGGTAATGATTTAGCAAAAATTATTTTTAAATGTCCTGGAATAAAATGTCAATTCTTAGAAGAGCTGATAACTCACTAGATCAGTATTTTCAAGTAAAACCATACACAATGTAAAAACTCGTGTGTGGGTGGAAAACTCATGCAGAGGGAAATGGATTTTAATGTTACAGAGTATAAAATACTCATTGATAAGGAAAACCCAGGTGGCCCAGTGGTTAAGAGCATGTGCTGCTCCTGTAGAGGACCTGAATTTGGTTCCCAGCACCCGTGTCAAGCAGATCACAACAGCTCACAACTAACTGTAACTCCAGCTACACAGGATCTGATGCCTACCTCTAGAATATACAGTCACCAGCAGTTGCCCATCATATACAAACCTTCAGGCAGACACAGATACACATAATTTAATGCGAAGTAAATCTTTTAAGAACATATTTTTTAAATGAGCCTAGATTGAAAATAGGCTTTTATAAACTATTTATTCTCTGGGAATTATTGAAAGAAAACACCAACAATTATCTGAAAGACTCTCAGGGTTTCCTCATTTCCAGCAGCATATCATGTGAGATTTGTCCTGCTTATGTATGTCAACCCAATCAAGCACTGCATTAGGTCAAATGTAGACATAGAAGATGATTCAGCTGTCTTCTCTTCAGATAAATAAAGTTGAAATGTTACCACTCTCTAAAACTCCTTTAGAAAATATCTTCTTAGTTTAAAAATAGGTTTTATGTTAACATGTTATGTATATATTCTTATTTTGATGAATAATGATATAATAAATAATAATGAATTAATGATAATTATGAAAATACCTCTCAGTTTTAATTTCTAATACAGAAAATACCTATAGATATAATCAATGTGTACATGTGTGTATATGATGTATATATGTATATATAATGTGTGTATATATAATGTGTTCATGTGTGTGTATATGTATGACAAATATATGTGTGTGTGTGTTTAGTCAGTGGTCTATTGCTATGAAGAGTCATCATGAGCAAATTAATTTTTTATTGATTCTTTGTGAATTTCACATCATGCATCCTAATCTCATTCATCTCCCCAACCTTTCATGCCTGCCTTCTTCCTTCTGCCCTTGCAACCTCCTGCCCAAAAGAGAAAAAAAATCTCATTGTGGAAGCTTTAGTGTTTCACATTGTGTCCCAATAGTGTACCCTTTTGCCTAGACATCTTTACTTACAAGTGTTCATTGCACTGAATGATTGGTGTAGTTTGAGGCTCTGCCTTCTGCCACACTATCAATACTGAATCCTTACCAGGATTTCTCTCATACATCCTGTTGTTGCCCTGTGTCATGAAGATCCTGCAGTTTTGGATCCGGAAGACCACCCACTATATGCGCTCAGGAAGTACATAGACGTGGGAGATGTTGGGATGGACCAACTCAGAGCTGTGAATCTGGACCTGAGTGGTAGCTGAGTCCGTCAGTCTGCCAGCTCTCCTATACCCACATTACCAAAACTAGCTCACCCAGTGCCTTCGTTGGCAAGGAGCGGGGCCAGCCTTCCAGCACCCATGACATCAGGGCCAGCTCTACTGTGCTGTCCAAGCATGGTGCAGCTCACTCTCCCGAGTGCCACAGTCATCAAGGATCAGGAGACCAAGGCGACACTTATAAAGAAAGCATTTAATTGTGGAATTGACTACAGTTTAGAGGCTTAGTCCATTATCTTCCTCGCATCATGCATGGTGATTGAATAGTAACTGAAAGCTACATCTTCCTCCGAGGGCAGAGAGAAGGACTCTGAGCTTGGCATGGGCTTTTGCACCATCAAAGCCCACCTCCAGTGAAAGGCTTCCTCCCAACAAGCCCACACCTCCTAATCCTTTCAAATAATACCATTCCCTGGTGATCAGACATTCAAATCTATGGGAGCCATGCTCATTCAAATCATTCTAAAGAGCTGGGGATTTACCTTAGTAGTTCAGTAACTGACTGCACTGAGCTGGGTCACAGGTTAAATCCCAGATGTCGTAGTTGTTGGCATCTTCATCATCATCATCATCATCATCATCATCATCATCACTTTTCTTTGGTCTTAAATAAATTTTGGGTGATAGAGTTTCTGAAACAAACAAATTAATTTTTATTGAGACCTGATATTTTATATTTACCCAGTATATTTTATCTTCACCCAGTCTTGAAACATAGACATCAGAGAAGATCAGTAACTTAAAGAAGGCATATGATGCTAAAATAATATATGCACTCAGGCAAGCAAAAACAGGGAAAAGAGAAGAGATGTTGATTAAAAGACAAATGTGCAAGGATCTGAAGTCTGCAGGACACCGTTCTGTGTGGTCAGCTGCACGGCAGTTTCAGAAGCCCTTAAGTCCCACTGGGGAATCTAATTATCAACGCATGCTCGTCTGAGCAAAGGTTACAGTATGTTTGCCTGAGACATTCTTTTCTACATTGGCTGAACACTGGGGAGTCTAAATGCTGCCTTACCCAGAGCAGATTAGTCACCCTCAGATTCCAGTGAGTACAGTGCCACCTTTCCTTTTCCAGGAAATGCCTAGCCAGAGAAGGGAGGGGGTGGCGGGCTGTAGGAGCTTATGTTGAGTGTGTACCTTAAAAATGATGACACACATTGAATCCTCGCCACAGAGGATGTAAGGAAAGAAATCTCCTTAAGTTTAAAGTAGAACCAAAGTCTAGTATGGCATAAAGAGGTCTGTGAACTGCACATGGAGAGCTGTAGGGAAAGAACACAAAGCGGCCCTCACCTAGGAGGCTGGCTCCAGGCAGAGGCCGGCCTCGGAGACTGAGAGGTCCAGCTGCTCAGCCATCAGCACTGGGACAGTTAGGGCCTGATAGCCAAGCCAAATTAAAGCCCAGCATCCAAGAAAGGCTATTCCATGGACACCTGCATTTTAAGTCACAAGGATTTGGTCTAGATGTTTCCAGGAGCGGGAGGTAATGAGTCAGAAAGACAAAGACCCAGGCAAGATCTGCAAATGAGAGCTGTTGTTTAAGAATGAAGATATTGCCTTTAAAGATGATTAACATTCTAGTGTGCTAACCTCTCCACTATCACCGAATATGAATTTTTAATGTGTGAAATTTGCATACTTCATGTTTCTAGATTTTTGTCTTTTCACAGCATCTAACTAAATATTATAAGAGAAACTAAAATTCTACTCTATTAGAATGCACATTGTCTAAAAGATTTTACCTTAGTAAAAAGTCACATGTTTTTCCTAATTTGATATTTGTTAGAATATTTGTATATTTCTGTGGTACCACCCTTTGCACTATAAATCATTTCTGTTAATTTTTGTAGGGCGGATACTAACCACAAGAATGGATGGCTTTTCTTTAAAGAAACCATTGTACTTTTATTCCTCTATTTCAAAGCAAACAGATCTTTACATGCTTTCGAGGCATTCAACCCTGCTGAAAGAAACTGCATTCTTCAGGAGGCTCCTTCTGCTATAACTTTATACCACATGATTCCACAAGAAAACGGGGTGTCCAGAGGTCTCTGCCAACCTACTGTCCTTGGATCACAAAACCCCAGAGTAAAAGTATTAGGAAGTCAAACTGGAAAATGTATTGAGCAGATGCTGAGATCCTGCTCGACTCTGCTTGCATCCTGCATGTTTTATAAGAGGGATTTTGTGAAATATTAGATGGGATCAACTTGTTGGGAAATTAAGAGAGGACTGATGAAGCCAAAATTGTGGTGGTAGACTTGAGACAGCACTGTCACTTTTCTGTCAAGGATGTTCCCTAGAAGTTCCTGCTTTGTTCTGAATCCCCCAGTCTCTAAAATCTAATAGGATTAGTGACCCCCAATCATTCTAATTACTTCCTTCAGCACTAAAGCTAGTTATTTTCATGGCTTTTATTTCACAGTTACTTGCATATCACTGCTATAAAGGACACTTGTTCTTGTTGGAGGAAACCTCCTCTACTCTGGAGAGTTGAAGGCTCTCAACATGATTTCTGTTAGCAAAACACTCTTGGGTAACTATGACTTGAAGATGAAGCCTAATTTGGGCTAGCCTAGTTTTGGGAAGTACATGCCATGGTCTGTTCTTCCAAGCTGTCTGCTCCACAGCTTCCCATTCAAGCACTGCCTGTGTTTTTCCGGGTATCTGTGATGGAGCAAGCCTGCATCTTCCTGAAGTAATCAAGAAGCCCCTGTGGGCACAAAACCAACTCATGATCTTAAAAGGTGCATAGGCATGCCAAAGTGAAGAGCCCACAGGCTTCAGTCCTATACAAAAAATTACAGCCACTGGGAAATGCTGAGAGTGGGAGAGATAGGCTTGGTCAGGAAAGAACGCATGGACTGGTTATCTAACGCCAAGTGCTCAGCCCTGGAAACATGCATTCAAGTAACAGGTGAAGCTGGTCATAGTTAGTGATATACATGTACATATATGCATGTAACAACAATTACTAAAAAGAGAGGCCATTTGAAAGATTTGGATTTGAAAGAAAGCAAGAAGGGATATTTGGGAGGGTTTGGAATGAAGTAAGATCAAGGGGAAATGATATAGTTATTTTATAATCTCCAAAATAAAAGAAAAATCAAAACACCACTATTAGTAACAAATTGATGTTTTAGACTTCTTCCCTTCTTTTGTCTCTAATTTGAACAGAGAAAGGCCATGTTGGGTGTGTTGATCATCTTATACCTACTTGATGGCCCACAAAAAAAAATTGGACATAATGTAGAACTTTGGTAGTAAAAAGTTACGCATGGGTAGAAACTTCCACTGTAGCCAAAACCAGAAACTCTCTGAATCCGTGGTTTTAGTAGATGGCATTATGCTAAACAATAGAGTTTGTTTTGTTTTGTTTAGGTTTAACTGGTTTGGGTTCTTTTAGTTATATGTTCTTTATGAACACTTGTAAAGTAGGTTTTCGCATGTGGCACTTAAAGCTTGCTTCTCACATAAATTAGTGACGGGGTTAAGCAGAAGTAGTGGATCTGCAAAGGCTGAGCCGCTGGTGTCGGCCTCCAGGCCTCTTCCCACCACGAGGGCTGGGGCGCTGCTCACTCTCCTGACCTGGCTTGCCTCTGTGGTTTGGCCTTATGTTGACTACAGTTTTGTGGTGCAGTGAGTCTTCCTCAGGCAACACTGGTTGGGCAATAGTCTTGCATCTCACTATTTTATACGCAAACATGTTGTGCAGCTGATTTCACAGCATGAATAAGGAGTTTCAACTTCCACTTTGGCACCATATCTGATGAGCAGTTCTTCAGTCCACTCTCCATTCAGGAAGCAGAAGGCGCCGGGCGAGTCACCTTAAAGTCATGCAATCATCCACTGGGCCTTAGAAATCACCCTGCCATTTGATCCGAAGCTGGCTTTTAACTTTTCTTTTACCCAAATTAGACAGATTTTGTTAATTTCTTAATAAAAAGACCTAAGAAAATGTGGCACACTATTGATTACTTCAATCTTCCTAGTAGAAATGAGATTGACTGAAGAATGAAAATCAAGCACATACTTAGTAAGCAGAACCAAGAAAAAGAGATAAGATATGCCTAAGAGAGTGGGTGACATGAACACACAGATCACACAGGAACCAAGAAATTCAGAATGCAAGGGTAAAATAGATGGACATGAACTAGAAATGGGTCTAGAAGCCTGTGGGCTAACCTGAAATAATACATAGCAAAAACAGGAAGACACCCACCTCAACCTCAGCAAGATGATGGTTAGACCAGACCCAAGAAAGCTGTCCTCTGACCTCCACAGCACAGCATACCCGCAGTCACATATGGAGGAGGAGGAGGACGAGGAGGAGGAGGACGAGGAGGAGGACGAGGAGGAGGAGGAGAAGGAGGAAGAGGAAGAGCAGGAGGAGGAAAAAGGGAAAGGATGAGGAAAAAGAGGAGGAGGGAGAGGAGGAAGAGGAGGAGGAAGGAAGAAAGGAAAAGATCAACAAAAGCAAAAGATGAAATTTTTATTATTTTGTAAAAAATAAATTAGAAGGAAGTGTTTTAGTTCAGTCATTTTCCAATATTCCTGTTATTGTAACCAGTGGGGACTGTTATAGCTAATAAACACAAATTTCTGCAGACCAGATCTGACATCCATGACTTTAGAACATTTTAGCTGGCACTAATACAGAATCAAGTTTAGAAGCAACAGTTAAACAAGGTCTTTAATTGTTTGGTTACTACATCAGAGTGTTGCATGGTTGAAATCTTTTGAGGAAAAGAAAGAAAGAAAGGAAGAAAGGAAGAAAGAAAAAGAGAGAAAGAAAGGAAGAGAGAAAGAAAGAAAGGAAGGAAGGAAGGAAGGAAGAAAGAATGGAAAAAAGGAGATCAAAAAATAGAATAAATTACTTCTTCCAGAGGGAACCAGAATCCATGCAAGCAGACACTAAAGCCACAGAAGCAGAATCCATAAGATCATCCATGTAAAATACACAGTGAATTCCAGTGGAAGGTTATTATTGAAGGTGGGGTTACAGAATTTGGACCATGCCCCAGAGTTTAAGGAATCGGAATATGGACATGGTGTGTTTAATATGGAATCTGTAAAGGATGATAGCAGATGGCATCAAGTCAGAGTTAGACATTGATCTGACTCATGGCTGTTACACTCATGAGCTCACTGCACCGTGGTTACCTGCCCAAGGCCTGAACAAAGGGCCCTTTGACACTCCATCATGGATCAGGAAGGTACATACTCATGAACTTCCACCCCCTCCTAGGAAGCTCCTGACACTCAGTGGTTGCCAGGAGAGGAAATGTCATTTTCCTCAGTGGTGTATAGCCACTGGGATCTTGCCCATGTTGCAACAAATAACTCTCTTCTGGAGCTCATACAAGCAATGCTAATAAAACTTTGTGGATCAGAAGATAGAAACCAACTGAGGGCTGGGGTAAATAAGGGGGACCTTTTTAGGAAGAAAAGGGGATTCAGGAGTAATTGGAGAAGGGAAACGGAGTTGTGATTATGTATAAAATTATCAAATAAATAAACAAACAAACAAACAAACAAGTAAAAATGCAATTGACGCAATGAGAAAGTGCTGCCTGGAAGGAGCCCAGAAGTCAGGAAAACGAAGACTCTCTTCAACTACGTGCATTGTTCAAAAACGAAAATGGATTCTATATCTCTTACCTGTAAGGTTTCATAAGATAAAATCTAAAAGATATAGTTAGAAATATATCTTTTTTTTTATTTTTCGAGACAGGGTCTCTCTGCATAGCCCTGGCTGTCCTGGAACTCACTCTGTAGATCAGGCTGGCCTCGAACTCAGAAATCCACCTGCCTCTGCCTCCCGAGTGCTGGGATTACAGGCGTGCGCCACCACCGCCCGGCAGAAATATATCTTGATAGCATAATCTTCTACAGAAAGAAGGACTTGATTCAGCCAGAAACATTTGAATGATTAGGAGCTCTTGGCTTCCCTCAGAAATCAACTCTACAGGAGACAGAGGCTGTTGTTTGCAGTAGGCATTCATAGGGTGACTTCAGTGCCTGGCACGTGGCCTCATACATTCATTGTCTCCATGGGTATCTGTGAAATGAGGAACACTGCTGGTCCTCCCTCCCTCCTCACCCTGACTTAAGAACAAACATCTTTGTGCATTAACAGTTGGGCGACTAGGAGGAAGAGAATAGAACGGAGTGTCCTTCACCAGCAGAGATGTGAACTCTGTTTTAAACTCGACAGCAGTCAATGGTGGCTTCTCTTCAGAATTTCCCATTTCTAGCATGATCAAATACAATATACACATGTGTTAAGCTGTCATAAAACTCATCATTTTGTACAATTGATCTACATCATTGATAATCTTAAAGCCAGAAGATCCGACTCCCACTTCCCCCTGAATGTCTTGGTCCCTGGAAAGGAACATGAAGCTGTCAAGTAGCATTGGCTCTGACCCCAGCAGAATACTTAAATGCATAATCTTTATGTCCAACATGTGCTCTCCTTGAACAATTTTTATCCAGTCAGCTACTTGTTTTGATACATCTAGTATCTCAAAATGAGGTATGCCGCACATCTCTCTGTAGAACTTGTTAAGATTTTAGAGTTTTTATGCACTGCTCTCCAGAGTGAGTGCTCACAATAAAACATGTAAAGTTAGGCCTCCAGATTACATTTCTAAGAATTTCCTGACTTAATGACATGGAAGACCCAGGGACATGGGGGTTATACCAGGAATGACCACAGAACCCACAGACGGTAAATCAAGATGCCTCTTAAAGTTGGTTGTTTTTGTTTTTGTTTTTTAAGTAATAAATGATCTGAGAGAAGTGAAAAAGACAGAAGAGATTTTGTGTGTAAATTGCTTGATACCCAATGAGCAACCAAATCCTCTTCAGAATAGTCACATAAATCCTTTTTTCGGGCATTGGACAAGAACATTAAAGTCTCTTCACTGTTTCATTCTGATTCCCAGGCCTAATTGCAGAGAAGGTGCCAATCTCTGCCATGCCCTTATGCTCTGAATACCTTCAGCAAGGCAGCATCCGCTCCTGAACAGAATGGAGACATTATTTCAAGGGACATACGGCCAGATCATCCCTTTTTGTCACCTGTTCTCTATTATCCTCTATTCTAAGTCCCAAGCGCTTTTCCATTTTCCGCATGCATTGGCTCAGCCTGAATTTCAAAATATTCTTTAAAAAAAAATTTAAACCCCATTCCATTTTTCATATATGTAAATGAAGTTCGCCCTGGCTCTTTCAGGATTCCAGCATAAGCGCTGTGTCAGTCACGGATGCCTCCTCACTCTGCTTTCTCCGGGCCCAGCATCATCAGCTCACATCCTTTGGTATGCAGCACACAGATTATTTCCATTTAATGACAAGTTTTAGTTCTGAATTTTAATGGGATATATTCTAACTTTTAATTGCTTTGAAAAATGAGAGGTTCTTTTTTTAAGAAAAAAAAGAATCTACACATATTTGGTACAATCATCAATATTTTAAAGAGAAAAATCTCATACTAGAAAAGCATAAAAGACTTGTCAGCTAAAGCAAATAGGAAAGAGCAGTTTCAGGATTAAATTTGCATTCTTTCACCTCAGATTGGGGCAATTAGCATGTTAAACTCTAGTTGACATCAAAGGCAAAGGGTGTGTTAAACTTGTCTCTTAAATTATTAATTGCCTAAAATGATTTAATTATGAAGTCTCTGTTTTCTCTTACTATAGAAGAGTACTTCCTGTATGTCACACTGTTTTTCTTTGGTCACTGAATGTTGAAGGTTTTCCCTCATTGATACTGAAGAACAATAGATTCTTCAAATTGCTCTACTCCATCATCATCCGAATCCCTGAAGCTCTGTGCAGCTGAGCCCCAGCGCTCGCCAGTTGTCACACGCCAGGCTGAGCCAAAGGCAAAAGATGTCTTTCCTGTGAGAGGCAGCTGAGCTTCCGCCCACAGGGCTTCTCACCATCTCTATTTTCCTTTTACTTACGTATCTGTATCTGTTTATGCTGAAAACAGTTTGATAATAAGACTGGCAAAGGAGGGACCCAGATTACTGGAGAAAGATAGACAAAAACTCTTCCACTGAAAGAAGGTTTTTTTCTGACCTAGGTAGGCTGCCTTAAGCTCCAGGAGCTGCACTTCCGCAAATGATAAGCCCACATTGCCTCCGTGAATCTCCCATGCAAGACAGAGGCACTTCCTTTTAGGGAAGCAACTTATCTCAAGCTACTCAGTTTGATCATTTTTCATCTGCATTTATACTTCCAATGATTAAAAAGAACTTTGCATGTGTGAAAAAGTCCAGTCTTTCATAGCAAACACTGACACCTTTCTTCTGGGAGTATTAATGTCTTAAGTTGGTTGTTTATTTGATTTGCTTTTGTTTTTGTATTGGTTATTTTGTTTATTTACATGTCACATGTTATCCCCCTTCCCAGTTTCCCCTCCAAGAATCCCCCCATGCCACCCCCATCCCCTGCCTCCACAAGGGTGCTGCCCCACCCACACACCCACTCCTGCCCCACCACCCTAGCATTCCCCTACGCTGGGGCGTCAAGCCTTCACAGGATCAAGGGCCTCTCCTTCCTTTGATGACAGATAAGGCCATCCTCTGCTGCATATGCAGCTGCAGCCATGGGTCCCTCCATGTGTACTCTTTGGTTAGTGGTTTAGTCCCTGGGAACTCTGGGGAGAGTCTGGTTGATTGATATTGTTATTCTTCCTATGGGGTTGCAAACACCTTCAGCTCCTTCAATTCTTCCCCTAACTCATCCACTGGGGTCCCCCTGCTCAGTCTAATGGTTGGATGCAAGCATCCGCATCTGTAACAGTAAGGCTCTGGCAGAGCCTCTCAGGACACAGCTATATCAGGCTCCTGTCAACAAGCACTTCTTGGCATTAGCAATAGTTTCTGGGTTTGGTGGATGCATGTGGGATGGATCCCCAGGTGGGGAAGTCTCTGGATGGCCTTTCTTTCAGTCTCTGTTCTACTCTTTGTGCCCATATTTCCTTTAGACAGGAGCAATTCTGGGTTAAAACTGAGAAGTGTGGGTGGCGCCATCCCTTAACTGGGGGCATGCCTAACCTCTAGATATGGTCTCGACAGGTTCTTTCTCCCCTTTGTTGGGTATTTCAGCTAATTTCATCCCTGTTAGCTCCTGGGAGCCTCTTACTTTCCTGGCGTCTGGGACTTTCCCTTGGCTTCCCCCAGCTCCCCATCCCCCATTGCTACACACCTCTGTTCAATTTCTAGACCCACTGTACATCTCCCATGTCTCCTCCCACACCTGATCCTGCCCCTTTTTTTTCTCTACCCCTCCTCTCTTCCTCCCAAGCCCACCCACTCTCTACCTACTGTGATTATTTTGTTCACTTTTCTAAGTAGGACTGAGGCATCCACACTTTGGTCTTCCTTCTTCTTGGCCTTCATATGGTTGATAAGTTGTATCATCAGTATTCTGGGATTTTTTCCTAATATCCACTTATCAGTGAGTACATACCATGTGTGTTCTTTTGTAACTATGTTACCTCACTCAGGATGATATTTTATAGATTCATACATGTGCCTGTGAATTTCATGAATTCATTGTTTTTAACAGCTGAGTAGTACTCCATTGAGTAAACGTACCACATTTTCTGTATCCATTCCTCTGTTGAAGGACATCTGGGTTCTTTCCAGCTTCTGGCTATTACAAATATGGCTGCTATGAACATAGTGAAGTATGTGTCCTTGTTATATGCTGGAGTATCTTCTGGGTATATGTCCAGGAATGGGGTCCTCAGGTAGTACTATGTCCAGTTTTCTGAGGAACTGCCAGACTGATTTCCAGAGTGGTTGTACCAGCTTGAAATCCTACCAGCAATGAAGGAGTGTTCCTCTTTCTCCACATCCTCTCCAGCACCTGCTGTCACCTGAGTTTTGGATCTTAGCCATTCTGACTGGTGTGAGGTGGAATCTCAGGGTTGATTTGATTTGCATTTCCCTGATTACTAAAGACATTAAATATTTAAATACTTCTCAGCCATATGAGATTCCTCAGTTGAGAATTCTCTGTTTAGCACTGTACTCCATTTTTAATAGGGTTATTTGGTTCTCTAGAGTCTAATTTCTTGAGTTCTTTTTTTGTTTGTTTTTTATTGAATGTCATCTTCATTTACATTGCCAATGGTAAAACCTTTCCCGATATCCTCCCTCCCCTAAGACCCCCAACCCCTCCTCCTCATCCTTTCCCCTGCCTTCACTTATATGCCCCTCCACCCAATGCACTCCCACCTCCCCCCCCCTCAGTTTCCCTTTGTTGGGGCCTCTGTTGAGCCTTTACCTGACCAAGGACCATTCCTCCCACTGATGCCCAACAAGGCCTTCCTCTGCCACATTTTTGACTGGAACCATGTGTGCCCCTTGGTTGATGGTTCAGTCCCTGGGAGTCTTGGAGCTCCTGGGTGGCTGAAATCATTGTTCTTCCCGTGGGGCTGTAAGCCCCTTCAGCTCCTCCAGACCACCCTCTAGCTCCTCCATTAGGGAATCCATGCCCAGTCCAATAGTTGGTTGCTAGCATCTGCCTCTGTATTTGTAAGACTCTGGCAGGGCCCCTCCTGAGACAACCATGGCATGCTCCTTTTGGTATGCACTTCTTGTCATCCATAAAAGTGTTGGGATTTGGTGACTGTTTATAGGATGAATCCCCAGGTAGGGCAGTCTCTGGGTGGCCTTTACTTCAGTCTCTGCTCCACACATTGTCTCCCTTATTGATCCTGTGAGTATTTTGTTCCCTTTCTTAGAGGAACCAAAGCACCCTCACTTAAGTTCTCCTTCTTCTTGAGCTTCCTGTGCTGGGTGAATTGTAACTTGTTTATTTTGAGCTTTGGGGCTAACATCAGCTTATTAGTGAGTGCGTACCATGTATGTTCTTTTGTGATTGAGATGCCTCACTAAGGACTCTAGCTCCATCCATTTGCCTAAGAATTTCATGAATTCATTGTTTTTAATAACTGAATAATATGCCATTGTGTATATATACCATAGTTTCTGTATCCATTCCTCTGTTGAGTTCTTTTTATATTTTGGATATTTACCCTCTATTGGATGTAGTGTTGGCAAAGATCTTTTCCCAAACTGTGGGTTGCCATTTTGTCCTATTGACAGTGTCCTTTGCCTTACAGAAGCTTTGCCACTTTATGAGGTTCCATTTGTCAATTGTTGATCTTAGAGCATAAGCCATTGGTCTTCTGTTCAGGAAATTTTCCCAACGTGTTCAAGGCTCTTTCCTACTTTCTCTTCTATTCGATTCAGTGTATCTGGTTTAATGTGGAGGTCCTTGATCCACTTGTACTTGAGCTTTGTACAAGGAAATAAGAATGGGTCAATTTGCATTCTTTTGAAATAAGTAAAAGATCTCAGATGCAACTCCAATTCCAACTGAAAATGACTCAAGTTTGATTTTCCCCATTTCTCCTCAGAAGCAACTATGGATACAATGTTTGAGTATATTGCCTCCATAGTTTTCTTATTTCATGTTTAACTACTTGTATTTTTGTGAGTATATTGTTAAGAGTTTATCAAGTTCCCATATATGGTATCATGCTATAGGCAGTGTATTACAACCTGAATTCATTCTCAGTAGGATGCTTTTGAGTTCTACCTATCTTGCCGCATAGTGATCTAAATGATTTTTGAATACTTGACAGCCTTCATGTGTCTACCTATGCCTCAGCCCATCCTTTCACGCAATTGGTAACTCCTGATTTTGTTTCAGTCATTCCCCTGCATTAGTGTGATTGTGAAACTCTGACCTACTTCAGTTATCCCTTAACATCCCTGTTACTAGTACCTGTGTTCCAGCTATGTCTCTTCCAGTTATACTCCCAGATACGTTGTTATTATTTATTTATTTATTTATTTATTTATTTATTTATTTATTTAAACATAAAGGCATTCTTGTTTTCACCCTTATTTACACTTCTGCTTAGTCCTTTCAATGTAAATGTTTTTTTTTTCCTCATATCCTGCTTATAATTCTCCCCCAATCATCTCTGATTTTACTTCACACAGTCAAGTCTTTTCTCAGTAGCCTTGTGGTGATTGGCTCCAGGATTCCCACTGACATGAAAACTAGAGGATGCTCAAGACACTTAAATGAGACAGCTTATTTGCATACAACCCATACTCCCCCTTGTAGGTACCCGGGGCTGACTATGTCTATTTCGGTCTTCTCTAGATTGCTCATTGGGAATTCTTAAGCTATCATGCCTTCACTTGTACCCTACAAAGGCTTCCTCAGCATGGGTGTATCCTCGAGAACTTGATACTTGTGGCAGAAAAGTCATCTTTTTTTTCTTTACTTTATCTGCATTTATTTTATGCTGAATTTATTCCAGTGCCATGAGATTTTGTTTCTTTGGTTTCTCCTGGGATATCTTTTTATTTTGTGCAACCTCTTCTTCTGGGTTTGGAATGATCTGTTCCTTCTCAGTGATGATCATCTCAATGTGGCAGGGGGAGCTCCTGTAGGGGTTAATACAGCCATGATGAGCTCTGTAGGTTCGTTGGCACATCTCAGGTGCCTTCTTCACCTGGAAGTGTTCAATGACTAGACAATCTACATCTAAACCCTTAAGTTCAGCATTACTCTCTGCATTTTTAAGCATGTGCAGTAAAAATTCAGCACTCTTTTTTGGCCACCATCCCTGTGTCCAGCCCCACTGTTTGGCCTGGGCACACCAACCAACTCCACCATTACACCGCCGGAATGGCACACACTGCTTCTTTAAAGTGACATCCTTCAGGTACTTGGTGGCTTTGCTGATATGCATACCTTTGATGGCTTGGGCAGTTTCCCGGGTATTCTTAAAGTGAACACGAAGGTTTGAACCTCTTGATTTGCATGATTTTGTGGGATTTTCTGGATCAAGAGAGTAGTGAACCATCTTCACAGGTCACCTCTGGCTGCTTACAGGAAGAGCAGAAAAGTCATCTTTTGTGGGCATTTTTCTTTTCTCCCATGAGTAATAATTCTATGAATAAGCTCTGGGCTTACCTCCTGAGTCGTTTACATGCTTCAGTTGTTCTGAACTCCTGGTGCCTGGGCATGAAGTTTCCTTTTCTTAACTTTGACAACAACCTAATTTAACACTTCTGTTCTGTGTCTCACCCAGCATCTCTGTGTCTGGGACAGTAGAAGGCTGTCTCCCTCCTTCCACTTTACTGTGACTGTTCTCAAAGCCCTGTAGCCAATCCCATGCCTACAAAATATTCCTGTCATTATAAAGTAAAGGGAAGAAACTCTATTCTAACAACTGCAGTGTTTTCAAATTTTATTTGCCCATTTAATCTGGCTCAATACGTTTTCATCCCTTAATTTATTTCTCTCTGAAACCTGAAATCCTTTCCTGCATCTCATACTTTTGATGAGATGTATTGAAAGGTAAAATTATGGCCTCTGGAAAATGTGTAAGGTTTGGTTCATAAATCTAACTTACATGAGCATTTTATTTGAAAGCAGCTACAGAAGTATTACTTTCTAACTTTATATTGTTGTTCTTTTCTTAGGATTATGTTCTTTCATGAAATCCGAAATAATCTTTGTAAATGCCTTTTAGAAAAATAAATCCTGTGAGAATTTTTAGGAAAGAGTTGAAGTGAAATATGGAACAAATAGATTTTTTTTGGTTGAGAGCTATAAAGACTGTGTGTGTACGTATGTTTGTATATATGCATATTTGTATGTATGTATGTACCACAATAGAGGCATAACYGAAAAGTATATTATTAACCCACTTTTGTGTTACTTCTTAATAACTTCATTAAAACTGGGGGAGATAAAATAGCATACTGCACTTGCCAACACTTTCCTGAAATCAAGTAACATTTGGGAAACTGTCTCAGTACATTCCAAGAACTGGTAATAGCAAGCTATTACCAATTTGGACTGTATTGATTTCAAAAGCTATCAGATTAAATTTTTACATCCTCCTTAAACTGAAGAATTTATAAGATTTCAGGATAAATTGCCATCTACTACTCTTTCTCCCCAGAGCTAAAGAAAAGTTGTAATTTGGGGACACTCCTAGAAAAAGTAACAGCATAAAAAAATGGATAACAAGACTCATCAAAAGACATTAACATGTATTTTTCCATTTATTATTTTGCATAGTATTAGTTAATTATACTTGACTTTATGCCCAGTGCTTCAAAATAAGCCCCACTTCCTCTGTGGATAAGAAGCCACTAAAGGATGGTATGCAGAGGAGGGAGTACTGAAAGATGCCGCTGCCTGAACTCAGCAGATGAAGTGTTTGCCTCAAGGGCACCAGGACCTCAGTTTTATTCCAAGAACCCATTCCCCATCTGTAGTGAAGTCTTGTACTATGCTACTGGGGAGGCACAGGTAGGGGGATCTTTGGGCCTCCTTGACCAGATAGTTTAGTCTAATTGACTAAAGAGAGATCCCTAAGGAAGTGGATTATGTTCCTGAGGATGTCACTTGAGGTTATCCCCTGGCCAATACACACACACATACACAGACACACACACACACACACACAGAGAGAGAGAGAGAGAGAGAGAGAGAGAGAGAGAGAGAGATCCTTCTATCCTTCTTCAGAAAGTCTATATGGCCAAGATGTGGCTCTCACCAATAAGGTTTTCTTTCTTTTTTTTTTTATTTCAACATAATTTACATGAAATGATTCCTTAAATATGTTTTCTATGAATACAGAACCATAGAAATAGCTGGAAACTGACTTGTGGTACATGACGATGTAGTTAGTACCATAGTGTTTTTTTTTTTAATCACAAACAGATTTCTGAAATATCATCACAGCTGCTGACATGAACAACTTAATCATATGTGTGCTGCTTCTTCTGTGACACCTATACATCTTCTTTGATTCCACGGCATTCTAAAGTTTGATGCACATATGCCTTGCTTGGAGTGCCAGCTTCTGATCATGGTTCTCATGGGCCCTTTCCATAATAAACCACAGTCCTTCAGCCCTAAGTTATACTATTGGTAGCATAGTAAAATAACTTCTTCTGCACATTGTCCAAGCTTTCTGAAAGTCATAATTTGTTGGCTATTGGCTTTCTGGAACACAATTATGACAATCTTTATCTCCAATCATGCATCATTTTGTTGGTTGGGTTTTCTGTCTTAATGATTCCCTGAATGTTATTTTTCAGAACCAGGTTGGGGAAATCATTTTCAATCTTCAAAAGCACTTTCTTTTTCATCAATGGACCACTTTTATGGTATTTTATTGATGGTTCAATACAAAGTATATTGTGTTATCTAATAACAGGTATATCTCTATGTTTTTAAAGGTTTGTTTTCCTGATGCCTCCAGCTTTCCCACATGTTGACATTCATTTTTTTTCTTAAATTCTCAGTCTTCCATTTGGACAGCCTTTCTTGGGTAGCTGGTAACTTGGTAGTCTTTTTGCGTGAGTAAGGCCCTGAATGTCTGCTCTATTTGTGTATTGGTACTCCATGTTAAAATTGTTTAGGGGATAATCTACTTTTTCTTAGGAGCATCCCAAATATCTTCTGAGACTTTTTTCCCTGTCTGGGCTTCTGCAGGGCCACTGAGTATGCTGCATTGTGTCCCTGTCTCCATCTCCTCCAATTCATTCTACCCTAACTCCATGAGATGGCTTTTATCTCCTTGCAATCCTCAGCCCAAACACCCTATCATCACTTCAGCCCCCATATCTACTCTGATTCTTCCTAAAGCTAATAGAGAGGGCACTTTCTTTCACCAAGCTGCCCTCTCATGTGCTAGGTTTTTCCTCATGGATATATTTCTTTGTTCATAGAATTCTCTTTGCTAGCACTCTGAAGAGTTTGTCTCACATAAAGGCAACCATGGGATGAGAAAAGATTAGTCCTGACACAAGAAATTCTCCTGGAAAAGAAGGTCTCTGGTTCTCATAAAGAGTCGTGGTCATTCATCCCAGAAACAGTGCTATCTCTGCTGTACACGTGAAACTACTAGAAGGCTAACTTTAGAAGAAGAAGACAGAACCACAGCAATCTGATCTTTTAGAAAGGTGAGAAATGCATACACTGGAAAAAACAGCACAGTCAACAAAATGGTGATGAAAAACCTGGATCTCTACATGTCAAAGAATGAAACTAGACCTTTATTTCTCAAATCAACTCCAAGTGAGTCAGAGACATTATCACAAAGCTTGAAACAATAATGGTGGTTTTTTTTTACATTTTTGTTAATTCCTTGATAATTTCATACATGTATTTCATGTGTTTTGATCACATTTACTTGCCTCCCTCAGTTCCTCCAAGAGCCATCCCTACCTCCCTACCCACACAACTTCATGTCTTCTTTTTCTTCCAAGGGCACAGAGTCCTATTTGTACTGCCCAAATCCTCTGAGGATGTGGGGTTAACGCCTGGAGTGTGATCTACCAAAGAGGAGWTACACCCTTAAAGAAAACTGATCCTTCCTCTCCCAGAAGCTAGCAATTACCAATAGCTCCTTAGCTAAGGGTGAGAATTCATTTCCACCCCTCTTCTGGGATATTGTCTGGTATGAGCTTGTACAGGTCTATTGTATGCTTTCACACCTACTGTGAGTTCATATTTGTATCTATCCTGTTGCACTTAGAAAACACTGTTTCCTTTGCCTCTACCATCTCTGGCTCTTATAATCTTCCTATCCCCTCTTCTATGAAGATTCTTGAGTCTTGTGGGTAGTTATATGATACATATGTCCCATTTAGAGCTGAACACTCTTAGTCTCTTAATCACTGCCCTTTGATCAGTTACAGATTTCTGTGTTGATCTCCACATATGGCAAAAAGAAGCTTTTCTAATAAAGGACTGAGTGATATACCAAACAATGGGTATAATTAGTCATCAGGAGTTGGTTTAATACTATTTCTATTAGCAGAATAGTAGTAGTAGCAGGTTCCCCTCTAGAGTCTGTAACATATCTAGTTACAGGTTGCCCTACCCCATAATGAAAACAGTGATGACTTCCATCTTGTGGAGAGGTCTTAAATCCAATCAGAAAGTAGTTGGTTGTTCCAATAACATTCATGTCACTATTGCACTAGTGGGCCTCTCTTGCCAGGCCATCTATTATTGTAGCTCTAAAAGTTCACATCTGGGTAAGATTTATAGGTATGTTTCTCCCCTAAGAGCACACAGAGCATCTTCCAGTACTGTGAAAGCTAGCGTTCAGATGAGTATCAGCTTGCTTTCTACATGTTTTATTACTCAAATATATGTATCTTCAGCAAAAATAGCTTATTGTCAAGTTCTGGTCACTAAGAGCAATGGCAACATCCTGTAATGTTTGGACGTCTGTGAAGCTCATTTCTATTTTTCACAAAGATTTGCAATAATTGGCTTTAAGCACTTAGAGGATAATTCTCCAGTACATCTCAGTTAAAAAGGATCAATAAGAGTAATGGCCTTGTCTCTTGTCACAAAATGAAGCTTTCAGTCCAGGATTGGGTTATTTCCAATTGAGTTATTGGCCAAAGGGGTTCCATGGGAATCCCCAAACAACTCAAGCTATTGCCAAGATGATAGGTTGCTCTCCACAAACTGACACATTGTTGATAACACCTACACAACTCACTGAACATGAAGAAGTTGAACTGCTGCCTACATAGAGCCTTTACCCCTATGTTCTAATGTTTTTGTTATGGTAAGGTACTCTGTTCTACCAAAACAGAAATGTTAACACCAACAGTGCCACAAAACCTTCTATCTACAGTGCTATCCTACTTACAAGATATGATAGGGCAATGGTAGCACAAAGATTGTGGAAGTAACTACCCAATGTCTGGTTTGACTTAAGGCCCACTCCATGAGATGGAATCCAAACCCTATCCTCTAAATCAATATGAGTAAAGCTCATATGAATTTCTATGAACTGAGAGAGAATCCATAGGGTCTGCATGGGTCTATACCAGATCCTCTACATATATAATTATGCCTCCAAGTGGTTTTTATGGGATTCCTTAGTGTGCAGAACAAGTAAACCTCAGGTTTCTGTGCCTTCTTTTGCCTTTTTTCTACTGTTTGTTTTTTCCAATGCAAATGTGTTAACTTTTCTTTAATCTTATATTTACATGTTATAGTATATATTATATATTATATATTATGTTAATTATATTATATATTATTAGCCCTTAGGAGCCTATTTATTTTCTAATGAGAAATAGGTAGGGAGTGGATATACATGGGAGGTGAGATGAGGAGGAGCTGGTAGTAGAAAGAGGAGATAACATAATCAGAATATATTATATGAGAAAATCTATTTTTAATAAAAGAGGAAGAAGAGTAATGGTCTTATGCTATCTATATAAAGGGGTTTTTAATTACATTTATTTAGTTTGTGTGTCTGAGGAAGGGGAGGGTACATGATTGACACATGTGGTAGTCAGAAAACAACTTGCAGGAGTCAGCTCTCTTTCTACCCATGGAGAGAGAATTCAGGCAAACAGCTTTACCTGCTGAGCCACAGCTCTGGCTGTATACAACGTTTTGAATTCAGAAGTTCCAGAAATCCAGATTCATTATATAAATAATCCTGTAATCCTATATGCAAATTATATAAGATTTTATTGCTCTGAGATTTAAGCTATTTTATAKTAATTTAAGCATGGCTGTAAAGTTTGGTGTATGGAAGATTATAAATTAAATGTGGTTAAAAGCAACTAAGTGATTAAGCTTTACTCATTATATTATAATGATGAAGTCAGTAAATAATAAGCAGTTTAATTATATTTCTGACACACATGACATGTCACTTATGCATCATAATTATTATTTGGTTTAGAGGCTTTACCTTTTGTTGAAAGTGGCTAAAAGGATCATTTGGACTTAGTACATTTTTATTAAAGAATAAGCATCCCTTTCCATATAATTGGAAGGAATTTATTTACAAGTATTACATTTCAATAAAGATATGAGAGGAAATAATATTAGTGAAGGCAAAGGGTTCATATATAATATCACATGCAAACTGACTACTGTCCAGAAGAAGATGAGCAAGAAGAGAGCATCATTTTCAAAAGAAAAACCTGTGCTGTGAGACTCTGTCCTCTGAGCATAATGACCACTACCATCTTAATCAGAGTATCTGTGGTTACCCACAAGAGACCCTCAAGATGGGCTATGGAGGATCATTAAACCTTCACCTGAGATTCCCAAATGCTCCCTTCTGTCCTCCCACCCAACTGTATGCAATCCTCAGGATCTGCTAGAATATATAAAGGATGAGATCTTAGTGAGGAGGGCACCACAACTGCACAGCTGTGGGGAAGCTGACCGCCATGCTAGGGTAAGATATGTTGGTGACACCACTGTTTTGGAGTCACCCATGCTCCATTAAATAACCTTTCACTCATACCTCTATTAGCAAGCCCAATAAATTCATTGGTTCACTGAGCTAGACATAGGTAGAACCATTTATTTTGTCCCTCATTGGTGCCTTATCTGTGGTTAATAGATGTATATTTGTGATTCTCCAGGAAATAATCATAACATCACTTTAAAGGGAGAAGGAAGAAGAAAGAAGGAGGAGAAGCAGGAGGAGGAGGAAGAAGAAGGAGTTTCAAAGAAGCAGGTACTAATGTTTAAAAGGTGATGAATTAAGGTTACCTTTTGGACTTTGTCAACAGCTTTTTCTGCATCTAATGAGATGATCATGTGATTTGTTTTCTTTCAGATTATTTATATAGTGGATTATGTTGATGGATTTTCATACATTGACCATCCCTACATTCCTGGAATGAAGCCTACTTGATTATGGTGGATGATGTTTTTGATGGGTCCCTCCATTTGGTTTGTGAGTATTTTATTGAGTATTTTTGCATCAATGTTCATAAGAGAAATTGGGCTGAAATTGTATTTTTTGTTGAGTCTTTGTGTGGTTTACATATCAGGATGACTGTGGCTTCAGAGAATGAGCTTGACAGTATTCCTTCTGTTTCTACTTTGTGAAATAGTTTGAGAAATATTGATATTAGCTCTTCTTTGAATGTCTGGCAGAATGCTGCACTAAAACTATCTGGCCCTTGGTGTTTTGTTTTGTTGTTTGTTTGTTGTTATTTGTTTGCTTGTTTGTTTGGGAGACTGTCAAAGATTGTTTCTATTTCCTTAGGGGTTACAGGGCAGCTTAAATAGTTTGTCTGGTCTTATTTAACTTTAGTAGGTGGCATCTGTCGAAAAAATTATTCATTTCATTAAGATTTTCCAATTTTATGGAGCACGGGCTTTTGAAGTAAGACCTAATGATTCTTTGAATTTCCTCAGTGTCTGTTGTTATATCTCCCTTTTCATTTCTGATTTTGTTTATTTGGATACTGTCCCTGTCTTTTGGTTAGTTTGACTAAGGGTTTGTCTAGCTTGTTGATTTTCTCAAAGAACCAGCTCTTGGTTCTTTGTATTGTTTTCTTTGTTTCTAATTGATTAATTTCAGCCCTGATTTTGATTATTTCATGCCTTCTATTCCTCTTCAGTGTGTTTGCTTCTTTTTTTCTAGAGCTTTCAAGTGTAGTTTTAAATTGCTGGTATGAGAACTTACTAATTTCTTTATGGAGCACTCAGTGCTATGAATTTTCTTTTAGCACTGCTTTCATGGGGTCCCATAAATTTGAGTATTACCTTTTAGGGTGTGGAAACAAAAGTATCTCTTGGGAAATTATACTAAAGAAATCCTAATGAAAGAGTGGTTGGACAATTCAAGTGTTTCTCAAAACTAGGTATCTCTTCCCACCAAATACTATTTTAAATGAAAAGTTAAATCATCCTGTTTAATACACCTGATACCGATGGTCCCAGTGGTTGCTGCTTCTACTTCACTACATAGCTGTCTTGTGTGAGCAGCTGTGGGGCAGTACAGGCAGACCCGGTTAATAACTCTAGCTTTACTGGCTCCTGTATAAATTATTTCCTCTTCTTTGTCTTCAGTAACATAAGAATTGAGGTGAACAAAGGATTTCTCCCAGCCCTAGAACTTCAGTGATCTGGATTCAATAAAGAATCAAACTGCCTAGTCCTGCATGACCTTGGAAGGGATGGAATGACAGTTCCCCAAAGAGCCAACAGGATGTGGGCCTCTGCCAATGTTGGTGGTTGCTGGGCATGAGGCTTGTTTGTATGATAAGGAACATAATTTACTTTATGATTCTCCTTTGGGAGATGTTCTCCTTGCCAAGGTCTAGCCTTGGCTTAGCGAGGGGGTCTGGGGAAGAGGTATTTAGGAGCATCTAAAGGACAACTTGAAGTCAACCATGAGTACAAGTTAACAGCTTTTGTGTTCTGTTCCAAATGGCTCTCCAGACAGCTCTGTAGCTAGTTCTTGGTTCTGTGGTCTGCTCAAGACATCTCCCTGCTTGAGATAGCTCTCCGCTACAGACAGAGAGGTATCTCAGTTCTACCAGATACAGCTATCATGTACTAGAAAATGTTCTAAAAGTTCTCTGGATAGCTCATGGGTTTTCTGACCAAAGACAGAAAAGCTGCTAGAAAAAAAAACTTCTTGGAGTTTGCAACCAAATTCAGAAATCCTGCTAGAAAAATTCTAGAAGAGCTGTGTTTGCTCTCAAAGCAGTTCTTTCTGGGTAGTTCTCTCTTGAAGACCAAAGCTCAGTCTTTGTTTACATAAAATAATTGTTCTTCCCTCATATCAGGACCACCTAAAACAATGTTCATGCTTTTTAATCCAAAATTATTTAAACATATTTTTCAATTTGTTTAAAATTCTTTTGAGCTTAAGAAAATAAAATTGGATGTACTTCCCACAGGTTAAAACATTTCATCAGGGAAATGCAAATCAAAACAACCCTAAGATTTCGCCTCATACCAGTCAGAATGGCTAAGATCAAAAACCCAGGAGACAGCAGGTGCTGGCAAAGATGTGGAGAAAGCAGAACACTTCACTGCTGGTGGGATTGCAAGCCCACAATATCTTTTTCCCTCCCCTTGTTCCCCTATTCACCGCTTCCCACTTCCCTGTTCTGGTATTCCCATACACTGCTGCATTGGGCCTTTCCAGAACCAGGGTCCACTATTTCCTTCTTGTCGGACATCATTTGGTAGGTGGATTGTATCTTTGGTGATCCA
>BDUI01000295.1:228840-263185 GCA_002335545.1 Apodemus speciosus
ACATTGCTATCTTCTAAAAGACATCACAGGGGGGAAAGGCATTGAATAAAATCTCAAGCCGTGGTCCAGAAGGTAAGAACTCTGTGGTTTTTAGTGTTGCTTCCATCTGAAGACTGCTACTCACTGAGAAGTGTCAGGTAAAAGTTGAATATCCAGATAGCTCTTTTCAGTGTGCTCAGTAGGAAAAGAGTTCAAGCTTGGAACCTTTTGGAAATGGAAATCAGTAGGACCTAGTAAAAGTTCATACTTTCAGTTGGTGCCCCAAATAGCTGTATCCTAGGCAAAATGGTGGGGAATAAGTAAGTTAATCCTAGTTATAGGGTTTGTCACTCTACTCTCAAAGAAGGCAACAGTAGCTACTGACATTAATTACTCTTATTACATCATTCAAATGATGATTGTGACAGTAGAAGGTCTAGGATACTGATTTATGAGTTGTTGCTCAGGGAAGGCCCAGAGGTCTCTAAAACAACACAGGCTAATGCCATTCCTCTTATTTTCCCACCATAACTACATGGTATGATCCTTTTGCTGAAATCATTCTCAAATTGATCAGGTAACATCCTCCTGCATGGCTATTTTCATAGTACAGGAAGGTGCTATGCCAGCTGCTAGAGAAGAAAACCATCAATGGTCTTCTCTTGCACTGGACTCTGCATGCTGCAATATCAACCTGCTATGCAGGATGTGCCCACTGCTGAAATAGTGACACAATTCTTATAGGTAATAAACAGTTTTCTGGTTGGATTTGAAAGCCATTCCACAGAAGAAAATTTTATGCCTAGTACTGTAATCACAGTCAAAAGCCTATGGCTAAAAAGGTCATTGTGTGAGGATAGATGCTGCTATTGAAATAATTTTCATGCTATTAAACTATATTTTAAATGTTGATACATATACCTACAGACCAAGACTGTTCTCAACCTTGGTCAGAGACTTTTTTTTTTTTTTGCTTTAGCACACAGGTGCACAGAATACTTTATTAAGTAAAAATATATTTGTTACAGTTAAACATGGAATTGATTTAAAAATATAATCAAACAATCCTAAAAGTATATCTTTTTTTTCCTGCAAGGTTTTTAGCTTTTTGGAACTTCATTCAGCTGTAGTCTGTATCCTTCTTGGATTCTTGCAGGAAAGGTGTGAAATAGAGCAAGAAGGGACCTGCCTGCAGAAGCATGGTGTAGAGATTCAGAGATTCAGAGCAGATCATCACCAAGGCTGCAAAGCATCATGGTAGAAATCCAGAGAAGACCATCCTCAAGGCTGCAAAGCATGGTGGTAGAAATCCAGAGTAGATCAGTACCAAGGCCGCAAAGCATGATGGTAGAAATCGAGAGCAGATCGTCGCCAACACTGCAAATGTCCAAGAAGTGGAGCACGTCAGCAGGCGGTAAAGAACTCAGGCAAATCCAGCACCGTGAAGTTGAAAAGAGCGCACATTGCATCTGGCAGCTTGTATTTCATTGGTGACCTTCCTGAAAGCGTGCTTTGTGGAATGGTGTGGTTGGAAACAGTTTGCTGAGGCTGGAAGAGAAAATGCAAATTGGAAAATTAGAGACAAAAGAGCAGGTTACATGTTTTAAGTCCTGATGGGGAGTAAGGGAGCAGGATGGGAGAGGAAATTGCAGGGAGAAGGGAGAGCACTGAGGAGGAAAGGCAATTGAGAATGTTTAAACAGACAGGCTAAGTCGTGGTGTGGGGGGGGAGGAGGGCTAATAAGAAGGTGAGAGAGCAGTGATCTATAACACTGGCTGTGACTCCGTGTCCAGTCACGCTCAGAAGTACCTATTTGAATTCTGTTTAAAAAGAATTTCATAATGCTATGAGGTTCTGTTTCTTTTTTGCAATGGGCTGAAGTCAGTGGAGAGTGCATAACTGGTCAAAGTATGAGAATGTGAAATTGAGAGTTAAGTCTTAAAGAGGGCATCAGTATTGATGATGCCCTTCTCAAAGGCTCAGGGACTGTCATAGAAGAGGAAACAGAAAGACTATAAGAGACAAAGGATGAGGAAGACTTCTGAACTGGCTATTGCGCTCATGAACCCACAGATGCTGTGGTTACCTACACAAGAGCTGCACAAGATCAGATTAGCCAAAATCCTGGCATTGATGGCATAAATGATCTTTTTATCTAAATGATAGCTCTTTTTTGAAAATGTGGTTACTGATAGGTCCATGATCCAATGAATGGCCCCACGCCCATTCACATATGGGCAGGGAGGAAGTGTGGGAAATATGGGGGAAATTGTAAAAAGGAAAACAGTGATAGATATCCTATTTCATAGTATACATGAATGAAATTCTCAAAAAAACGATTTTTTTCTTTTGTAATGATGAATTTGATCCTTACAACTTCTAGAATGTGAGTTCATACCCTTTGGCAGTTTTAGAGAAAAGCTATTGTAACGTCAAGTATTCTCGTTCATTCTCCCACTTTCTCATCAACATCTACAAGTGCTAGGCTTTGAAAGATAATATTTTTATTTTTACTTATGTGTTTATTAACATTGTTTCTCATTTTCCCATATAATTCACTATCCACTTATGATAATTTCCTTTTTACTTGAATAACACCCACCCTTTAATATTATCCTGTGCCTTAATTGACTGATTGTATAAAAAAATTTTATTATAGCTTCAGTTTTGAATGACTTTTAACCATTTTGTATAGAATTCCTGGTTAAAAGTCTGTACTTTGATGTTGTTGGTTTTTCAGCATTTTGTAACATCATACTATTATCATCTCTGACTTCCTTTTTTCTGTTGGGCAGTTGGCCATATGTCATCTGTTCACCATATATAGCCTGTATTTTTCCTCCAGTTGCTGTGTGTGTGTGTGTGTGTGTGTGTGTGTGTGTGTGTGTGTGTGTGTGTGTGGCAGAATCATAATGTTATTATATTGTACTTTCAGTGCAAAACAAATAGCTCAAAATGAGTGTCAGAAGTTTACTTTCAATCACCTCTAGAAAGTTCTGTCTTGAATAGCTTGCCACTCACTGAAAGCATTATTTAGGAAGAGATATTTTATGGATACCACCAGAGACCATCTAAAAGATAATGTGGAAGACATACTCACCCTGGAGACCAACCAGAGATTTCCAAAATTCTATCAACTTTCAAATTTTTGAGTTCCAGTACTATTAACTTGGACTTCCAAAACCATGTTCTGATCCATATTACCTAGATCTTCTGCAGAGATATCTGCTGAGCTTGGGTCACTTCTACATCTTCACTTTAAGTTCTGAGCTAAATGTATACATCAGAGAAACCTGGTTCGCCACCTGATGTCTTTTCTATGAGAACCACTCTGGTAAGTTCCCCTGGTAAGCATGCATTTGGGAAGATTCCTATTGCTATCTCTAAATCCACTCATCTTTGCTCCAGAAATGTCATTCTTCCATTAATCCCCCAAGTATAATTTTAATTCTAAAAATCATGTGATTTACCTCTAAAAGTTCAATTTTAGTCTTTTGTGTCCTCTAGTGTCCTTAAACACATATTTATAGTAGGATGTTGATGTATTCATATACCTATTCTGCCTACTACATCAGTCTTACCATCATCTTGCTATTGAATGATTTTTTTCACATGATTATCAACTGAATTTTTCCTACTTCATTATATATTTGGTAATTATGTTTGTTTCTGGACGTACATTTTGTATTGTTAGGTCTTGAGATGTTTTTAAGTTTTTGTATTTTATTAAATATTAGAGGGCTTTGTGATCAGTTTGACACTTTTGAAGTTACCTTTAATTTTGTCAGATGGCTCCAAGAGGACTTTACTCCATGTTTTTCTATAGTATTAAGGTAACACCTTTCTGAGAACTCAATACTGTGTGTTAAGTGGTTTTTTATTCTAACTGGAGAAAAACAAACTGTTCTAAACTTGTTACATGTATCAGCTTATTCACTCCTGACAACATTCTCATGAGGATGGGGTTACCCTATAGTTATTAACATTTTATATGTGAAGAATGCAATGCAACGAGAAAATGAAGTTGCATTGCTACTAAAATGCAAAACTATAATTCGAACAAAGGCAAAGTTGTTCCAAGGCGTGTACTAATAAATCATTTTGGCATTGTTATTGTTATGTTGTCATTATTATGAATGGCACTCAGAGAGATCAAGAGCAAACTTAAAACCTGCTGTCAAAGAATAGGGTAGTAAATTGTACCAAAAGAAAGAAGTTTGCCCTGAACACAAGCAGCAGGTAACAGAAATATAAACAGATAATCAAACGTACATTTGGTCACAACAATGGCAAGGTTGAAGAACTATTAAGCCCAAGATAGGGTTCTGTAACACTAAGAATCGTGCTAATACTCAAATATCCCTGGCGAGCTGTGGAGATGGCTTTGTACAGAACATGGCACACAAGAATAAGGGCCTGAGCTTGTATTTCCACCACTCCTGTAAATGCTAGCCATAATGTGCTTATCTCTGACCCCAATGTTGGGGACAAGAGTTTGGACAGGCAGATCCCTGGGGCTGAGTCAAGAGTCAAGGAGCTCTAGCTTCAACAAGAGACTCTGCTTGGAAAGAAATAAGGTGAAGAGCATTTAGGAAGATACAAGTCATCAATTTCTGGCCTCCACATCAACATGCATGCACGCACACACACACACACACACACACACACACACACACACACACACACACACACATACTGTACACATACACACACTGCACACATTAAATAAATAAACATATGATGAAGATTTCTTCAGGCTTTACACTCTTTATCTTGAGAAGGGAATTTCCATCCTTTATAAATATCAAAAAATAGTTGAGAGGTTGGTTCATGGTGGGCAAACCCAAACCTGGCTGTTCTCACTCTACATAAGTTTGAAGGACTTATATGTCCTTCAACATATAAGGAAACTCAGACTCTCTGAGGTTGCTTCAGGAGCGTGTCAGGTTTAACATAAAGGCTGTTATTAGTTATGCTTCTATTTCTGTTATTCACAACGAATGGCAATCAGAGAGATCAAGCCAAAAGCAACTTTAGAAGGAAGGGTTTATTTTGACTTAGAGTTGTAGTCCATTATGAAGATAAGTCGTGACAGGAACTCAACCTAGAGGCAGGAAGTGAAGCGGAGGCTATGAAGGAGTACTGCTTACTGGCTTGCTCCACATGGCTGCTCACGTTGCCTTCTTATACCTTCCAGGACTGCCTGCTGTGGGGTAGGGACTTCCACAATTAATTAACAATCAAGAAACTGCCCTACAGACTTACCTACAGTCAATTTAGTGAGGGCACTTCCTCAATTGAGGTCCCTTGTCCCAGATAATTCTGGCTTATGTCAAGTTGACAAAAAGCTGACCAGGATAACTACTAACTAAAAATGTATTAGAATCTAGAACTTGAGTGTTGTGGCTCCTGGTCCAAGAATTCAGGAATAGATTTTGAGTTAAATGATAGCTTCAAAGCATGTGACATGGGACATCTTATAAAGCGAAATGCTTATCTGAGTATTTCATGATATAAGGAGGAGACTCAACATCTTTGACCCATTTCCAAGTTTTCAAGATAATCTGTGTGATGTGACCACCATGATAAACTCTCCTTAATAACCAGAGATCCTTCCCTGTCTTAGAGGATAAAGAAAAGTATCCAAGATGTGTCAGCAAGAAGACTGGATTAGGACAGTTTCTAAGGTCTGTATTTGTCTGGTGTGATTTCTTTGCCACATCTACACTCCAGTAGATGAAAATGACCAGAAATCAAGGATCATTAGCCCTGCAAACATTCTAAAACTCTTTTTCTATAGTTATTTAAAGTTTCTCAAGATTTTACAAAATTATGAAAATACAATTTTTAAAGTTCAAATCTTGGGTCCTTTTGAGAGTCTTAGTCAACTTGACTTTCAATTCACTGTGGGTCAGCTAAAAAGCAGACTCTGACATGCAGCCACATGGATTAGCTGAACTGCTAACCAGAGCTTTACATTTGTACATCTGCTGTGAGGCCAATTAAGGAAGCTTGAGAATTCCCATTGATACTAGTCAGTTTTTCCCGTGAAACAAAAACAGCTTTAAATTTTGTATTTGCTTATTCAATGGTTGCTGGGCAGGGTCTGCTCCAGGATGCAGAGAGAACCTGAGGTCTTCTCTGCAGGTTTTCACTCTTGAGCCTACAGCCACCTGCAACTTGCTCTTTTCAGAAAGAGGGACAGCGGTGATAGGAGATGCAGCTCGCAATGTCTTCTAAGGCCTCTCCTCAGGACCTCCTTATTGGCATAAGACCAATGGGGTAAGAAGGATATTTCATTCTACTGAGGGATTTTACAAAGTCACATGATAAAGCACACAGCCATGTAAAAATATATATTAATAATATAATTAATAATAATATATTAATATATTTGGCTGAATAAATAGAAACCACTATCTGTACAGTTTGCCTTGAAAAACAAGTTCTTAAGATCTTTGTGCTGATAATGTGTGTATGTATGTGTGAATGTATGTACATATTATATATATGTATGTATGCATGCGTATATGTATGTATGCATGTACATATCACATTGAAGAAAGGATACACTCCCGAAATCCTAAGAACATAGAAATCCTGACTTGATTCCTGCCAGTCTTTGTACATTTTTGTATGTTGTAACAATGGGAACAAGTGTTTTTCCCAGCAGAACTGCCTAAAGGCTGAGTATCATATGAACCATGATTAGCTCCTGGAATCCTAGGGAAAACTGTTCAGTTCAAATAACAGTGAATCCTGGCAAAAGTCATTTAGTGGAACACCTAGCAAAGTTTAAGATTCATGTGAAAACAAGATTGCTTTTAAATTCTGAATGCTTGCAGACTGCTCCGCCAAACACTCCTGAACAAAGATCATGCTCACTGCTGGGTGTGCTCCGCCCTTACCCATCAACTCATCTGCTCGAAACACATCAGGCACAGCCCCCACGCAGCGAGAAAACAGCTTCTCATCTCACATACACGTGTGAGAGGATATAAAAGAATATAAAAATGTGGAACAAAGAAACGAGTCTCTTCGGCATTTTTAAAGCAGAAGTTCAGATGGTCCAATTCAGTGTGCCTTTTAAATTCTTCCACTAAAAGGGAAACATCAAATTGGGTCAACGTCACCTTCTGCTACTTAAAAAAAGGGGGGGGGGGGCAACTTAAAAACTTAAAATTTGAAAATAGTCTTTTTCATTTCTAAATAATGGAGTATGGCCTCTCAGTACCTCGCTCTGTTTGAAATGTTGATGCTGAAGATGGCTGTCTCTCTTTCCACTTCCATCAAACCTATTAATGGCTACAAAGAACATTCTTTCTTCTATTTTCTGCAATTCAAGCCCATTTGTCCCATATCAACTCTGTCTCTATGAAGAGAGATCCTACCTAGCAAGCGCCATTGAGGATTGATGCTGCCATGTAAAGTGTCTGACATTTGTTTCCTGAAAATAGCTCTCAGAGCCACGGCCGCTCCCCATCCCCAAGCACTGGATCTGCCTGTGTCCTGTCACTCTGCTAGGACGGCTGTAGTTCAAGGGATTCTTCACTCCCGCCCTCCAATGCCTGCGTGTACAGTAACGCCACACTGTCCAGATGAGACAGGCAAGAGAAAGAGGTGGACATTTATCTCCTTCTCCTGGTAATCGCATCAGTTTGTATGATGCTCTTAGGATGTAGTTCCTCTCCAGCAAAGCACAAAATCTAATAGCCTACTTTGGGGTAGCATGGCTGGGCCCCTAGAACGTTTCTCACTTCTAGCTGCATCCTCAACATTCTCTCCTCTCTGGCCTTCCAGTACAGAATGCTTTCCCAGCTCTTGAATCATACTGCCAGATAAGCCTATCTCTCATTTCTAATTGTGTGTGTGTGTGTCTGTGTGTGTCTGTGTGTGTCTGTGTGTGTGTGTTTAATACATGTGTATATTCACGTGTTTGTGCATAGGTCTTTGCATCCATATGGAGGGCAAAGTAAGCATCTTCCTTGGTTGCTTTTCAATTCTGCTTTGCTTTGTTTTGTTTTGTTTTGTTTTGTTTTGTTTTGTTTTGTTTTGTTTTATGATGGAGTCTCTCACTGACTGGACAGGATTGGCTGCCTAGCAAGCTCCCAGGAGCCAACTGTAGTCGACTGACCTAAGCAATGTGGTTATATGTGCAGCTTTCACATAGATGTTGAGGATCTGAACTAAGGTTCCGGAGCTTTCACAAGCACTTTGTCCCCGGGGTCATCTTTCCAGCCCATTGCTCTTGTGAGATATCTCTTTGTCGGCGAGAAGCTTGCCTGGCCCAGGAAGCTCGGTGATTCTTTATATTGAGCACCTGCTGCCCAAGTTCAACATCTTTGAGCACCCTCAAAGTGACTGCCCATCCTGACCTCTTCTTCTCTGGAGTAGCAGTATAACTATCTCAGTCTAAATGAGACAAAATCTTGAAATTCTGTTTGACCAATATTTGCCCTTGATTCCATAATCAAAATGAGATCTGCCTTGCCTGTTCCATCTACACTGAGATGCAATGCATTTCCATATCCTTCATGTCTCTGTGAACCTCTCTAATAAACAACGAATGAGCCTCTTTCCCTCCTCTCCTCCTTGTTTTATACCAAACTTTCACAGACCTGAGAGTCACTTGCGTCTCTAAAACCCCGTTCATTTCTTCTACTAAGTCCTTGATGTACTGTGTGGTTCCTGCTAACCAGACTGCTTACTGTTCATCTGTATTCCCTGAGCATTTGTCTCCTAAAACTTCAGTGTCCATGCCCTACAGCATTACCTGTGTGAACATTCCACCTGCCTTGGCTATGAATTCCTAATCCTTCAAAAACAAGCACAATCTTTCTCAACCCTGTCCCTGGGCTGACACCCTGGCAAGCCATTTTATGTCCCAACTCTGCTTTGGACCTCTCTTTTCTCAGTTAGCATTTGACAGGAATAAACTGTGAACTTATTTTTGCCTGCCTGGTTGGACTATGGCTTTGTACCATGGAACACATGATAGGTCCAGTAGGCACCATGAAAGAAGTGACGACAAAATAAACCGGGTCCCTAAGAACAGCGCTGCAGAACGGGATCCGCATATGCACCAATTCATATAAGCACTCACTGAGTGCATATAGGACCTTATGAGTCTAATCTTTAGTTCAAAAAATAAAAACCATTCCTTAGAAAGACCATATTAGAGGGCATAGTGTAGAAGTTGTCTTCTGCGCCTCTGTATAATTGTCAGGAGCCCTAGACATTTTGTGCTCTTCTTCCTCCAAAAACCAACTTAGATTAAACCAAGCCTGGTGGCTCATGCCTGTAATCCAAGCACAGAGCTTGAGAGATCTAACCTACTGTCATGGTTTGAATATGTTTGACCAAAGGGAGTGGCACTATTTGAAGGTGTGGCCTTGTTGGAGTAGGTGTGTCACTGTGGGCGTGGGCTTAAGACCCTCACCCTAGCTTCTTGGAGGTCATTCTTCTACAAGCAGCCTTCAGATGAAGATGTAGAACTCTCAGCTCCCTCTGCACCATGCCTGCCTGGATGCTGCCACGCTTCCCACCTTGATGATTATGGACTGAACCTCTAAACCTGTAAGCCAGCTCCAATTAAATGTTGTCCTTGTAAGAGTTGCTTTGGTCATGGTGTACATTCATAGCAGTAAAACCCTAACTAAGACACTTACATAATCTCTATACATTGTCTCAGCAGATTAAGGCTTATGAGGCAGCATACTGGTCCTGGACAGCTTGTGGTTCTTTGTCCGTTTTTACTTTTCACAATATCGTGTGTTTGCCTGCATCTATGCACACACCACAGTACATGGGTGGATATCAGAGAACAACTCTGGGGAGGTGGTATTCTTTATCATTTAGGTTACAGGGATCAAACTCAGCTCAGGGCACCTAGTGGCAAGCACCTTTACCCATGGAGCCCCCCTACTGGAACCTTCCAGTTGGTTCCAGTCACTAGTAAGTGAAAGCCAGTGAAGCTGGTAGTTTGATTTTTATAAAAGGGAATTTTTGTTTCCTACACCCTAGAGACACTACACTGAACATCTATGACACAGGCAAACGGCAAATCCACTGTTCTCTGTTTCCATGTAGTTTAAGTTGTAACGGTGGCCACCAAGGCTTTGCCATGGCTGTCAGGAGTCCTGGGTGCTTTATCTGCCTTTTCCTCCAAAACCCAATTTAGATTAAGCTAGGCCTTGAGGCTCATGCCTGTAACCCACCACAGAGCTTGAGAGATCAGCCTAACTTACATAAGGACTTCAGGGCTAGCCTTGGCTACAGAGGAAGACTTTGTCTCAAAAATAAAAGATGGTCTATTTTATGACTGTGTCTGTGTAAGTATCAATGGTTAGTATTGTTTACTAAAACATCTCTTAGGTTTATGAATTTACCTTTTATGTTCTGATTTGAAAAGATGTTACACCTTTTCATGGAACCAGAATGGTATGACGGACTCCAAGCACAAGCTGTGCCTCATAGGGATGATGACAGCAAGAGACATTTAACAGGACAACAAAATGTTTCTATTCTTAAATTGCAGATAGCAAGATATTTCATATAGCTTATTCTAATGTGAATCTCCTAAGTAAAGATATTCTCTCATGTAGACACAGTACCATCTGGCCTTTAATTAATATTTTTTCAGCCCACATGACATTGCTTGTTTAATCTTACCTCATATTCTCTGTGTTATGACTTAATACTTCCATTTTGCATCAATGTAATATTACCTAGTTTAAGCATCCGTGTAATTTTCCAGATGACTTTTAACTCTTTTAAAAATAATCACATGCTTTTTTTTCTTGTTGTGTGATAGGTCTCTCTGGATATCACCAGCTCACCTCAAATTCAAGGCCTTCCTGCCTTGGCTTCCTGAATACTGAGCTTACAGTTGCACACCACTGTGCTCTGATGTAGGCACTTTTACAGTTTCTGTGGATAAACAACCAGTGCTGCTTTATTAAGACACAGATGTCTCTGTATCCTATCCTTTCAGTGTCCACCTTTGATTTTTTTTTCTCCAAAACATGTTTAGCCAATACTCCAATTTGGAGAGTTTGATATGAATCCAGAAACCTAGTCTTTAAAACTAGGACAGAAAATTGCCACTTGTATAGAAAAGTACATAGGATACGTGGGATTTGATAGTATCTGCACCTTCAGGAGTACACTGGCAATCCTGGATCCCATGTAGAGAAGTGTCGGCCACACATTAAGAAGAATGCTATTTTCCTCATAATTAGATTCAGGTCACACAATTTTTTGGCAGGAATACAACATAAGTGATATTATATTCTCAGTAAAGCACATCAGAAGATATATATAGTGTCAGATTGTCTCAAAGTCCATCCACAAATTCCACAAGATCATGACACCTTTAAAGCTACAGTTTTATCATGCATTTTTAGCAGAGAAGTTGTAAACTCTCCCTTTCTTCTTTAATGTGCTTTGTTGAAAAGTGACTATAAAAGGAATGAGAGAGAATGTTATGTTCACATGGAAACGTGTGTATGACAATGAACAGCAGTTCTAGTTGAAACTGTCAGAAAAGAGGAGGAGGAAGAAGAAGAAAATAGATAAGAGGAAGGAGGAAGCACATGGATACCATAGAAATGAAACCTGAACGGAAATAAAAATGAATGAAGGCTGGCTAGACTCAGTACCTTAGATAGTTGCTTCAAGGTCTTCTGCTAACTGAAAAAAAGCTGATCCCAGTAGATTATGTGTTTCCAATTATGTAACACTCTGAAATGATAAATTATACAAGTGGTGGCAAGCTATGGGACTTTTACAGTTATTATGGGCTTGGATGAAAAATAGCAGAGAGGAAGGCAGAGATGTGAATGAGACTATGAACTGTTGGAAGTTTCTTGACTGCGGTGGCAAATACAACTTCTATGTTAAAAAACAAAACACATAGAGGCACTGGTGTAAAACTGAGGAAATTGGGCACTAACCTGGTTGTGATGCTGTATTGCACTTAATCAAGAGTAGCCATGGAAGGAAACTGGGTGAAGGACACTCAAGATCCCTGTTACCCTTTTTATCTATGTTAACTTATTATTAACTGTATAGTAAGACATATCAGGGATTGTTGATAAAAGCTAACCACACTAACACAAGCACACATACCAGTTTGATGAAATTTTTGATAGTTCATCCATAATTTGCTCAAACTTGCTTTTTATAGGATGAAGTGGGAATTTCTGCTTTCATTAGAGACTCAGTTGTGTCATGTGATGTTTTTCTGGAAACTGTCTTGTGAGGGGATGTTTTGGTGATAACACACATGTGGTGTTCTTCTGGAAGCCTTCTGATGAAAGGGTATGTGATGTTTTCCTGGAGCAGACACTTGAGAGAACGATTGATATTTAGAAAGAGTATAAGTATAACCCCACAGAGAGTGGATCATACTCTGGCATTGGTTCATCTTGCTGGTCTTCATTGGGCTTCACTGATGCTGGTCTTCACTGACAACACTCTTGCATTGGTTTAGCTCGCTCTCTTCTCTGATCTTCACTTGCTGTGACTCCGTAGAGAAAAACTCGCCAAAAGAACTTCTGGTGGTGTTCCAACTTCTTGCCACTTCAGCAGACTCATGCTGATTGCTGGAGCATCGTGGTTTCTTATGGATCAAGCTGATGATGGTGATCCATGCTTGCTGTTTCCTAGTGGACTGGACGGCTGACAAGATTGGAATCTCCCCTCAAAGAACTACTTCTAAACAGGCCTATGCCCCCTGTCTTACTAGCCACCTACTTTTGTTTGCTGTTTTATAAGGGAGGTGGAAGCACTTAAGACCCCTTAGTAAAGTAGGTTTTTGAAAAATGTACACCTACAATGGGATATTTATTTTTACAATCGCGTGTTTACTTTATCTCTCTCTGGCCACATGCTATCATTAGCATTTTCTTGATTATGTATAATGTTTTTTCTGTTCTTAATACTTCAGCACAAATGACTAGAAGAAACCTATGCTGAAGCAGCACTTTAAGGGCTAGTCTGGGTGCTAAGGGCACACATCATATCTTCAACAATAAACTAAAGTCCCAACTTCAGAAGATCAAGGTCACAGTCAACTGCATTATAAAGATGGGCAGACAAAAAAAAAACAAATAACAATATTTCACATGATCATACATACCGTAAAGGAAAATACATTCAGGAAATTCTTGACAGAATGAAGACAACACTAATGTAGTCAGAGTAGAGATCTGAACGCGTGTCTGAGAAGATGATAGAGCAAACTAGCATGACCTAGTAGAGAATACGTGGTGTGTTACTGTTTAGCCATTCAGACAGAACTAATATTCATTCTTCCCAGGCAGATGCTGTTCATTCTTGATTCTCAGATCCAATCAAACAAACAATGGGTCTTTAACCAAGAAGAAAAAAAATTATCTTTAAACCAAAAGCCCAAAGTGCTTGGTTAAAAGGAGGGGAGGGGATTAAGTCTTAATACATGCTCTTTCATTCTCCTCTTCTCTGATTTCTAAGCTTCTACAGACAACTAGGAAAAGAACTTGCCATTTTAATGAGCACTGCAATTAAGAGATGTACCACATGGAAATCAGGCACCACTAAGTGACTGTGAAGTCAATGTTTTCCTGATTTGAGGTCAGTGGAGTCTAGTGTTTGTCTCTCCCTGGGAAAATCCTTCTATGTAAAAGCATTTGACTCACTGTGGCTACATGAATCCTCCCAAGGAGCTCAATCTTCAGATCAGAGCTGGCTACTCCTTTTCAATTAACTGTCTTTCAGTCCTGATCATTGTCCTTGTCTTCATTTATGTCAAATGGTACTCCCTGTAGAGAACAGCAGCTGTTTATTCTGGGCTAACTCAGATAAACCTTATTGAAATAACTGCTTCCCCTGTGAAAATCTATCCATCACCTTTGTCTTGACAGTCAGCCCGATGCCCTGTACATTTCTGGGTCCTAAAGGGCTAAGCCTCCTCTCACTTCTAATACTGCACCATCAACAGCTACATATGGGGATCCCGAGCCACTCAGTGAACATCAGTTGATAAAATTGTAAATCCTGAGGAAATGGGTGTGTAGTGTAAGTCTAAAAGGTTTTCTTGTGACAACAGAGCAATGAAAATGCTGTGGGGTCCTAGACTGATGCAGTGCCGGGTCGTGTTCTCTGAGTCAATTTTACAGCAAGGGACATAGAAAGCAATAAGAGGTTTGAGATCTGATGAGCCTCAGTCAGGTCTAGCATAGCACCTACATGGAAGCTATGTCCCCTGGCTTCTAAATTCAGTCTCATACTATGCTAGATAGCAAAGGGAGTAGATGGGCCCAAGAAGCTTGCAAGAAGACTATTGAAGGGTCCACATAGCCTCTGCATGACTTCCATAAGCGTGAACTCCACTAGGTGTGGCAAAATCCTGAGGCCAACGTAAAACCAGTGAGCCTTGATGAGATAAACGAGAACCAGACTTCTCACATGTGTGCACATATATGTACACTTAGCATAATGAGTCTCGGGTGGATTGGGTAGAAAAAATAAGCAGAGCCAAGCACTTTGGCAAAGTAAAATCAACCTTCTTTGAAAAAATAAATGAGGTCTAACAATCCCAGGACCATATATATATATATATATATATACATACACATACATATCCTCCCTATCCTCCCCTCAAAGCAGATGGAGAACCAAACCAGGGACAATGAGTGAAGACCCAGACAAAAGAAAGTTCCAAAGAAGGAGACATACTCTGTATTAGGGCATAAATGCCTGAGTATGCAAGCGCTTACACACTAACCCCTGGGAGATAGACTCTTCTCCAGCAAGTACACAGGACACATTTTAACTGCTACACTGTGAGGACTGCTATTGGAGCTGTGGACATCAGCCAGAACCAACAGGAAATTTAAGACCCAGAAGGAGCTATCCATTCCCTCTGACAAGAAGGGAAACACTTACACACCTCCATGTGGGCCACTTCCCCTGGCCGTCCCTAGGTAATGACACCCAAAGGGCTGGACAGCGCGGCTGAGAATTCTCAACCCATTTCTAGTGGCCCTCGCTTGTACACAGGTCTGGGACTTGCCGTGGAAGTGAACTGCAGCCGTGTCTGAATCCATTCATCAGGGCAGATCCAGTAGGATGGGCTCCCAGCAGCTGTGCTTCAGACACAGACTGTTGCCCAGAAGGAAGAAGTTTATTTATCACAGGATGCACAAAAATATAGAGGGCTGTTGTGTGTGCAGGGCCAAAACAGTGCTTTGGTGACTAACGGCAAATGAGGCCTTTCGAAGCAGAACCGCTAGATGTTGTATGAGACTCACTCAGAAGACATCTGGAATCCCTGTGTTCTGCTCATGAGAAGATGAAGGAAAAAAATTGATTAATAAAAGGAACTAAAAACTGCACTAAAACCACAAAAAGTAAAACTGGTGTTTGAAAATGTTGTTAAAAATTAAAGTACAAAAAGCAACCAAATCAGTAAACTTCAGGGAGAGCAAACATCTTAGATCTGTTGTTTGTTAGTTACTGTTCTGTTGCTGTGAAGAGATAACATAGCCAAGGCAACTTATAAAACAAAGTACGTAACTGGGGGCTTTGTTTATAGTTTCATATGGTCTATGACAACCACATCAGGAAGCATGCAGCAGACAGGCATAGCACTGGAGCAGTAGCTTGAGAGACGACATCTGATTTATAAGCAGGAGGCAGAGAACTGGTGAGTGGGCCTCCTGTGGGCTTCTAAAACATCAACCCCTCAATGACTCGTCCTCCAACAAGGCCACACCTCCTAATCTTTCCTAAGCAGTTCACTAATGGGGAATCGAGCTTTCAGATTCTTGAGCCTTTGAGGGTCATTCTCATTCAAACCACCTCATGACTCTCACAAGCCCTCCTCAGAAGTCTCCCAGCTCAACCAGAGGATGTCCCATGCAGAGATGCTTTCTGGCTCTGACCAAACACCAGGGTTGGATGAGTACCTTTTTAGCTCTTACATATGTAAAAATGAACAGATAACACTCCAGCCTTTCAGTGGTGGTGACCGAGGTTCATGTAGACAAAATCATAAAAGGTTGTTTTAAAGTTTGAAAGAAGTGCCACACAACAAAGTAATGCCGAGTCCCACTTTTTACTTGGACCCGTGCTCTCAGACCAAAAGAAATCTTCAGAAATAGTTTTGGATGCATTATTTTCCCTCATCCCCAGGAATTCTCAAGCCACACCCAGCTTACTACAAGCAAAAGGAACTGTGTGTGATTTCTAGCATGTTAAGTACTTCATGGGAGAGCTGGATGTTACTGTATAGTACTATTGAAGTCTTTCTTTTTTATTCCCTTTTAGTGGGTGGAATTGGGCGAGTTGGGGGAGAAAGAGATGAGATTTGTTCCAGGTTAAAGTGCAGGTAATTTTATTCCTTCCATAGTATGCAGCAGTAGTTGAGACATGCTTTAAGACATCAGGCTACACTTGCTTTCCCTTGTGATAATAAATTGGTCGTAATTCAATAACACGAGTTGCCCCTGGAAGTAACTGCTCATAATTTTGAAATATTAAGACTGTGTTGAGCTTCTGGTGGCTTAAATCTGAACTGCTGGTTGTTAAGCAAAATACCCTGAGATTTCTGCAGCAAATAGTTTAAAGATGGAAGCCACTTTACCTGCCTGGGTAGCGTGGATGCTATCATCGTTCTGTGCCGCTTCCCTTCATACAGACATGTAGTAAAGATCTTAATTTGTGTGGAACTTCAAAAGCAGTATGGAGGCTCCTAGGCCAACAGAGCAAGTCTTCGGGACAAATGATATCCCACATGAGCAAAGCCAACACATCAATACGGGATCAAAATCTCACTATTAAAATGCTGGGCCAGGCAAGGAAAACGCCACTGTCTTCTCAGAGGCACAGGAAAAAAAAAAGGTCACTGCTTATTTGAGAGTGATTCTTTTTCCTAATTTATCTGTATTTGGGTGTGTATACCACATGTGTATCTGATGCTCACAGAGGCCAAAAGAGGACATCAAGTCCCATGTAACTGGACTTACAAACAGTTGTGAGCCACCATTGTGGGTGGTAGGGATGGAAGAGCCTGGGAATGGAACCCAGTTGCTCTAGAAGAACCACTCCAAAATGCAGAGCCATCTCTCAAGCTCCCCGGGCATGCCTCTTAGGGGTCTTGCCAAATGTACTACCATTTGACACAGCACTTCATGGCTATTTGGCCACTTTACTAAAATCTAGACAGGTCAATTCTAAGTCTGTACGGCTCCGCTGACTTTGTGAGGTTTTTACTGTAAGGAGGTGCCCTAGCTTACTTCTCTATCACTATAATAAGCACCAGGTCCAAAGCCAACGTGGAGAAGAGACAGTTTATTTCATCTGATCCCTTACATTACATAGAGAAGCTACAGCAGGAACCTGAAGCGGCTGCAGCCCAGTCCATAGATGACATTAGAATACCACTTACAACTTTTCTCATACATCCAAGGCCCACCTGCCTAGGGATGGCACTTCTTGAAGTGGAAATTGTTGGGGGGGGGGTTGGTTGGTTGTTTTAAGACTCAGTTGTGTCACGTGATACTTTCCTGGGAACTCTCTGATGAGAGGATATTTTGCTGAAGCAGACACATGGGGAGATGTTTTGCTGGGAACAGGCACATGGTGCTTTTCTAAAAGTTGCCTAGTAAAAGAACATGTGATGTTTTCTTAGAGCAGATGCTTGAGAGAATATGTGAGGTTTGGAAAGTGTGTAAATATAACCCAACAGATAGTAGGCGATACTATGTGGCATTGGTTCACCTTGCCATTCTTTGCTGGTCTTTGATGGGCTTTGCTGATGGTGGTCGCTAACAATACTGTAGCATTGGTTTTCCTTGCTTTCTTTGCTGATCATCATTTGTTGTACTCACTTCATAGACAGAAACACACCAGAGAACTTCTGGTGGTGTTCCAGCAGTTTCTTGCTATCCCCACAGACTTGGGCTGATTGGTAGACCCTCGTGGTTTCTTCCGGATTGAATTGCCATTGCTGATTCATAACTAATGTTTGCAAGTGGATCAAGCTATCGAAAATAATGTCTGAGAGTGGATCAAGCTACTGCTGCTGATTTGTGTGAATTGAACTGCTGATAGCCTGACAACACAGACTGGATTCCCCCCAAAGAACGATTTCTAAACAGGTCCACATCCTCCTTTGCCCTAATTACCTTTCCTTTCTACTCCCTCTGGTGGGTGGTGGGCTAGAAGAGAGGTGAAAGCATTTAAGTGCACTTATTAAAGTAGGTTTTGAAAAACATAAGCCTAAGCTCCCCATAGTGCACTGGGGCCTCTCCCAGCAATTAGCAATTTAGATATGACCCCAAAAACTTAACATAGTGGTACATGCCTCTATGAAATAGAGATAGGTGGATTTCTGATACTTTGAGGCCAGCTTTCTCTACATAGTGAGTCCCAGGCCAGTGAGAGCTACATAGAGAAACCTTGTCTCAAAAAAAAAAAAAAAAAAAAAACCAAAAACAAAACAAAAAAAGGGCCGGAGAGATGGCTCAGCAGTGAAGAGCACTGTCTGTGTCTCTAGAGATCTTGGGTTCAACTTCCAGCAACCACATGGTGGCTCACAACCATCTATAGTGTGATCTGATGCTTTCTTGTGACATGTAAGTGTACATGCAGATAGACCACTCATACATTAAATAAATAAATAAATAAATAAATAATAACAAAAACAGAAAATAATGTCCCACAGATAGTTCCACGGGTCAGTCTAATGGAGATAATTCCTCTATTGATGTTCCCTCTTTCCATGTTTGCATCAAACTGATTGAAACTAACCAGCCCCATGGGTGTTGTAACTTATGGGCATTTGTGTGTGTTTTCACTGACTAGGAGAAATGAGCTTTGTGTTAGTGCTTTGTCTGTTGGTTTGGGTTTGAAGTCTTTCTGTTGGGCTTTCTGAATACAGAGCTCTGTCAGTTCATGCTTGTCATAATGGGAGGAGCAAGTGGCTGCCTAGGAACAAGTGCTCACACACTTTAAACTGGCTTTCCAAAGCTGGGTGGTGTCACAATAAGATGTAAGCTGTACTTTGTGAATACTGTATAGTTTTATTGTTCTTCATCTAAACGTAAAGTTTTGTGTTTCTTTTGGGAACAAACCTGCATACTACAAGCCACCACATGAGCAGACTGCACAGCGAACTGCGCCAGCTCTTCTACAGCCTTTGAGGTCTATTACAAAAGCGCAGCCATTATCGACCTCCTGAGGGCACTTCATTTGTGTTCTGGCTGCAGTATTAGTGGCAGAGTGTTCTATAATATGGATCCTCTGCATTTATTTATTTATGTGTTTATTTCAGGATTCGTTYATTTATTTATTACCAGACATCAACCAACCACAGTCTTCTCCCCATCTCCCACCCCTACCTCTCTTGCCCCGTGGAACATACTATGTGTAGCCATGTATTTTATATGACTATATTAGAATGTATGAATCAGGTTTTTATTTTTCATATTGTTTGGTTACTATGATCGAAAAGTATCAATGGAGAATTATACCTTTGAACCTTGGAAGTACTGGGAGCTTTGGTGAGCAAGTCAGTAGAATTTCAAACAATTTGCTCATGTCCTAAATAAGCTAACACTCCTTCTGATTAGTTGTGGGTAATAGGAGGCAGGTAGAGCCCAAGCTTGGCTAAGTTTGGGGTGGTGGTATTTTTTTCAACTTCTCTTAATTCCATATTATTAACTATAAACATTCCACAACACAAAGTTTGGTCATTTTTGTTCTAACAATTATTCAGGGTTTCTCATTGCAATGAGTAACAAGCCCAAAAATGTTTAACATCACTTATAAGTCCCTATGCCCCTCTGTCTCCTCAGATATCTGGTCAACCTGCCCACCAGTGGCACAACACTTTTCTTTTTTTTTTTTTTATACATACATACATACATACATACATACATACATACATACATACATAGGGAGGAAAGGAAAGAAGAGAGGGAGAGGGAAAGAGAGGGGTGAACAAACTAGTAACCACAAACTGCAGACAGAAACACCTGGGTAGAAATGGAGAATTCAGAATTGGGCTTGATCTTTGTCAAACTAATCCAAGGGGAGGCTTCTGTCTATTGCTTAATTCAACATGGATGCATTTTTGTGCCCCGCTGAGGTTATCTTTAATGCACTAACCAATGAACATAACTAGCAAAGGCCATCTGGAAAGTTTTAAAGGTCTGCTTTTGATGTTTAAAAAACTGATTACGGTCATATGCGCTCAGGATCAACTTCCATTTTATAAGTGAACACCGAGAGATATCTATAGCCAGAGGTAGCCTACTTTCTTTCAAATATTCTCTAAGTGCTGAGCTTTTGGTGGCACAACACTTTTCTTGACTGACTCACTACAGACTGAGCACTCTGTCTGGTGCTGCCACCACGTTACTAAAAAGGCCCCTCACCATGCTTCAGGTCTCCTAAACTCTTACTTGCATCACAAGCTACTCACCTATGATCCCACAGAACCAGGTTCATCCTGAAAAGGTTCTTAATTACTTCTATAATTGCTCGCTTATTTAAACCTCACACCATCTGTAAATTTCCCGTGGCAAGATATTGCATCTAGCTCATTTTTCCATCCTCAGCCAAAATAGGATCCCTGGGATGAATAAATGAAAGGACAACATGCCATTATCACTCGTAGACAGGAGGAGCCCTGCATTCGAGGCCACCAATTACCTTCAATCTTCAGCAAATCATAAACCTGTAGAAGAGAATCTCGAAGTAAACCGTGACCCTCTTGTCTTCACACAGCCAGGTGGCTGTGCTGAGCAATGCCCCCAAGGTCCTGCCAATGCTGTACTCAGTGACTCCATATGCCAAAGGTTGCAAGGTGCACTGGGTTGTTCTAAAACACATGCAAGACATGCACCCCTGGGCACCCTCACTCTGGAGAGGGGGAAAGATGAGCATTCTCAGTAAAGGCAGATTCAAAAAAGCTCTCTGTTCTGATTGCTACAGGAAGAAGGAAATTAACTCAAAAGTCAAGTACAGAACCGTGAATATTTAGCCACAAGATGCCCTGCTCTGCCCTCCAAGACCCAAATGTTATTTAAAAAAAAAAAAATTAGACTTAATTAGGAAGGGTTACACTCTTTGCTGACTTGAATTTATTTATTTATTTTCAGTTTACCTTCCAGTTTTCTCTCTGGGTTTTGATTACTCACCCACTCCCTTAATGAAGAAACAACAGACATGCTACCTGAACCTTCCCAAGTGCTGACCTCTCTTTCACCTCCGTCACGGTTAGGCAAGAGCAGTGTTGGCTCTGTTCTCTCCACTCCAGCAGAGCCTTGGCCACGTTTTAGCTGGCATGCAAATACAGAGTGCGATCCGTCATGTTTTATTTAATAGAGTCGCTGAGAGAAAGGGAGGAGGAAATTGTTGTGAATTAAATGTCCTTGTCTCTTCAGGCAACAAGATAAAAGTTCTGATGGATGGCTGCGATGGCTCGAAACGGAAGTATTAACACAAAACAATGATTTCGTTACATTTCTGTTCTCTGGAGTGTTGCAAATGGCAGAGGAAATTTTATTCCAGAAACAGATTACAGGAGACATTCTCCCTTGCTAGAACAAGCGCATTTGGTGAAGTTGGGAAGCAGAGGGTGGCTAGCCAGGGAACCCCATTCTGTGATCTGTCCTAGCCTAGCAATGTTCCCTTCATGGCCTCGGAAAAATTACTACCATCCCAGACCTGAATTCCTCAAAGGCTCCCGTTTGCCAAGAAATGGGATATAATCTCTTCTGGGTTTATGCTATGAAATTTCTCCTGAATTCATCTACATACTAGGCTTGAACTAAGTATCGTGCTGTTTTCTGGGAATCTTACCCTTCTCTGCTGGCTGGAATCATCAGCAGGAGTTCACCACTTACTGCCATCCCTCCCTCCACAATGGGAGATGGGGGAACTATTCTACCAAGGATCTCATGACAACAGCACCTACGGCACGTCTAAAGTGGTGGATGACTCCAACAGTGGCCCACACTGCCACTGGCCGCTGTTAACTTGATCAGAACTAAGTACACAATGAACAACATGGAATGAATAACAGGTTTGGTGTTACCTTCTATTTCCTCCTCGATATCAGAACAGGGAATTCTCAGTTGAGTGTGGACTGTGGAAATAGTTCTGACGTGCTATGGTTTAGAGACTCCCTCTTTCTGGTCTTTCTGAGCCTGTAGCCCTCCCTCAGTCAATGAATCTTGGTTTGTATCATTCCATTCCCTGTGTTTGTGGGCAGAGACCCTGTGTTCTGGCTGTGTACAGTACTTGAAGAACTGATGGAGAGTATTTAACACTTGATTTCAATTGCCCACGGCTCAGTGTGTTTTCTATATGTCTTTTTCTTATTCATCCATGGGGACTTCCAAAAACTAATGGAGATTTGATTTTTCTCTTGTGGGGTTTATTATGCAAACCACACAAGACAGTTTTCTCAGAAATGGCTGCTGTCATTTGAGTCTGTAGCTACTGTTCTGTGTGTGTGTGTGTGTGTGTGTGTGTGTGTGTGTGTGTGTGTGTGTGTGTAAGGGACAGACAGACAGAGACAAAGAGAGAGAGACAGACACAAAGAAACCTCTTCTTTGAAAGCTATCATTTCCTATATAATCATAAACTATGCTCAGTATTACTTACAAGGTCAGAATTTGACTCAGATTTTTAAATGAAATTCAGTCACTATTCTTAAAAACAAAAGAAATGCACCTTCAAAGCTCACTTCAAGGGAAATGAGCTCTCTTAAAGTGGTCTTGAAGTATTCTTGGGTTTTATCTTGGTTTCAGTTTATTCAGTGTCTGGTTTACAGAATACAAGCAATTTGCATCCTAAAAACTTTAAAAGATAAATCTGTTTGAACCATAATGGATGTTGACTTGGCTATTATTTTGCTCAAATCAATTATTTAATGATTTAATGCTATAATGTCCACATCACAATACTTGCTCCTAAATGTGCTGATTTTTCTCCAGTCTGAGTGGTTTTGTTTCATTTTAAAGTTGTTTAGAGATTCGGAAGGTCATGTATAGAATGCTGATATCCTAGTGTTATAGGTGAAATCAAATTCTTCTTGTGGATAAAATAACTCTCAAATAATAAACAGTGACCTCCCACAGGCCACTGAGGCACACACACACACACACACACACACACACACACACACACACACACACACAGCATAAGTAATTCCCTGGCAGAGTAAATTAACAAATGTAACTCAAATGAACTTAACTTGTTAGAGTATGGAGTTAATGAGCCTGAAACATGTGAGATTAGTTTAGGAGAGTGAGTTTGGGCAGGCTCCAAAGCAGCACACTGCATCCCAAGCAGGAAGAAGTCCAGACTGTTTATCACGGACTGAGGGCAAGAGAGTCAGCAGTGTTAGGTATCCAACCATCACGCTCAGAGAAAGATAGCCAGAAATGGGCAGGAACAGTTTCAGCTGCCTTCACAGCTGGATACTATATAGAAATAATGGGTGAAGCATTTTTGAATGTGTTGAACGAGTTTGGAAGACTCATTTAGACTTACATTTGTAAGCTTTTATTGGAATTAATATTGTAGCCTGGGTACTAGACTCCTCATGAATCACTTTAATAAACTCAGTTTTTCATAATATAGTTGAAAGTGCATTAAGTTAGCCTTCATCCTACCTTTCAATATTTTAAAGGGAAAAACATAAAATGTAATTATAAGGAAAAGCCTATCATACTGAAGTCTATGAGGATGAACCCGGAGTCCTGTTTCTCAAGTCGTGCTACCTGTTAAAAGATACCGGCTTCTATGGCTTCCATGGATCCTCAAACCAACAAAGGTTAGTAATTAGATTTGGAAACTTACATAACATTTATGTGCTATGACTTCTCTCTCTCTGGAAAATGAGACGGAAAATACCTACCTCATAGTGTAAATTTACTATGTGCCTGATTACTTACTGTGGGTTTTTTTTATTACTATTTCAAGCATTTAATTATTCTTAAAATGGAAAAAAGTTAGATCTTTACCTTGTCACATTAAAAAAAATATTTTTGAAGTTTTTTAAGTTGCCAAGGGAAACCATCCTTAGCCAGAAAATATAGGAAAGCATTTTTACAGTCTTGAAGTAAGTTTGTGTGAGCAAGACCACAAAGCAGAAGTGGCTAATAGATGCATATTCACAAATATTAAAGCCTGCTGTATAGAAAAGCTAAGCTTTCAAACAAAGAAGAAAATGAAAAATTACTTTTAAAAAATACAGGCAACAGCAGGGGAGTGGTGGCACACAATCTCGGCATTTGGGAGGCAGAGGCAGGCAGATCTCCGTGAGTTCAAGGTCAACCTGGTCTACATAGTGAGTTCTAGGGACAGTCAGGGCCACACAGAGACACCCTGTCTCAATAAAACAAACATAAAAGGAAACATACGACAGAGTGGCAGTGTGCTTAGTATAGGAGTTAATAAAGATTTCACAAGGAGGGGTCAGAGGTAAGTTCAGCTCCTCACAAGGCAGATGATTTCCCTGTAAAATGCTCGTCACTGACCAAAGAGGATTAAATCAGCAGTGAGGAAGCTGTCAGTGGGGCTGGAGCAGAGCTGGGAAAGGAGATAACAAAGGAGAAATGTGAGAGATGGGGAAAATCGGGGAAAATTATCCTGGAGGAAAGCCCCAAGGTCTTTTAGGTGTTCCTGTGACTGAACCCGAGTCTGAGCCTTGTCTCTAACTCAGTCACCTCACTAAGTTTCTGGCTGGCTTGCTTGCTTGCTTGCTTGCTTGCTTGTTCATTTCTTCACCCTTGGCTTAAAGTAGAGTTGTTAAGATTGAATGAAACAGACATTGGTTTCTTCCACAAGGTTTTACCCACTTAGCATATTTTGCAGACAGTACACTATGGTAGATCGAAGGTTTTGTGGCTAGGTTAGTGACTATGTTCGGTACTGTTCAGAGTAACTTCCTGTACCAAAGGCACTCAAACGTAGGGAAGGAGGCTGTGAGCGCCAGCTTCACTTCTCCAAGTTCAATGAGTTGTGTGGGCGTTGTCTTCAGCTGGGGGCTTCGCCATCAGTTTGTGGAGAGCAGCGTACGGTCTTGGAAACTGTGGGGGTCATTCGTGGATTCCCAAGGGGACGCCCTTGGCCAACAACTTAATTAGATGTAACCCAATCCTGACACTGGAAGCTTCATTTGGTGACAAGAGATGGCCAGTTTGGACTGTGTCTTCCCCCATGACTTGGCTATCTCATTTAGTTCACCTTCATATATGTACATATTTTAGGAATCTTCTACTGTGTTAGTTTTCCATGCTACCTCTCAAATGACCCTTAATTTTAGCTGTCTCTCCTTATATTCCCTCCTCATGCCCTTCTGGAGTAACCAACCAATATCTGTCGACTTCAGCAGTAATATAAGTAGACTCAAGGTCTAGGTCACGAGATGGAACCCATGCCCAACACTGTTTGAGTGATCAAGAACCTGAGATGCGATAGCCCAGGCTAAAACCAAATACTACTGGTAAAAAAACAAATGGTGTAGTGATAGAATGACTCTCAGTGATAGTCTGTCATACTCACAGGTCAGCCCCTTATTCAGTCATCATCAGAGACGCTCCCTTCTGTAACAGATGGGGATTCAAAGAGCCACATCCAGACATGATGCAGACAGTGAGAGGTCTTGAAACACTCAGCCCTGAACGGGATGTCTCCACCATATCACTCCCCTCAGGAATCAGGGAACCCTAAGGAAGAGGAGGTAGAAAGAATGTAAGAGCCAGAGGGGATGTGTAAGTGCCACAGCTCTGAGGGAAAAGGCTTCCCGGGTGGACGTATTAAAGCTTGGGGAGGGGGAGAAGGTTTTCACAATGCAAGTGTTACAACTCTGAAGGGAAAGGCATCCTGACAGTCAGGAGCCAAGGAATACCACAAACTCAGACTGCATAACAAACCTCACACAGGAGATTTATGGGGAGGAAAGAGCCCAGGAGGGTGTTTGCCTCTCCTGGAAGCAACAAAGAGCTGAGAAGAAGACAGGGTTTGTATGGGGTTTCTTGGGAAGAGTGGGGGAGCTTTTCGGGATGGAGATTGGTGCGTTTTCAAGTCCTGAGCCTGGGTTTTTTACTTTGTAGGGCAGAGCTTAGCCATCTGTGTCTGGAGGGGCTGGGTCTGCCATTACAGCCTTTAGAATGTTCTGTGAGAGGAACCTTGAAGTTGGAGGTACACGGGGAGGGGGGGCGCAGGGGGGGATGGTCTGGGTGCTCCACACTTCAAACTCTGACAGGATGGAGGGCACCAAAAATAAACAGAAAGCAAGACCTTCTAAATCAATATGAACAAAGCCCAGATAAACTCACAGAGTCTGAAGTAGTATACACACTCTGCACAGGTCTGCACCAGGTCTTCTGTGTATATTATGGCTTCTAATTTAGTGTTTTTATGGGACTCCCGAGTGTGTAGATGAGTGGGTACCCGGCACTGTGCCTTCTCTTAGGTTCCCTTGCTTCTATTTGTCTGCCATGTCCAATCCAAATCAGTTTTGTTTTACCTTATGATGTTTTATTTTGTTATATTTTATTATCATCGCTTAGAAGCCTGTGCTTTTCTAAAGAGACAGAAAGGGAGTAGATCCAGGTGGAAGTGGGGGGTGGGAAGGAACTGGGGGGAGTAAAGGGAGTAGAAATTATAATTGGGATCTATTATGTGAAAAGAATCTATTTTCAATAAAAGAAAAAAAAAGATTGAATGGAACAAAGTATTGGTTTCAGCCGACTTTTTTCCACCAGGAGCTGGCTGGACTCACGACGCAGTAAAGCCACGTTGGCTGGTCTAAGCGCTGTGCTACCAGCTGTGCGGTGACCAGTCCAGAGGAGCTGCCTGACCCTTTCCCCCTGTGGCCTGTGGTGAGACCTGAGGCGGTGTCAGAAATAGAAGATTCCTTCAGAGGTTGAAAGCAAAACGGACAGGCAGGGACTTTCAGATCTCAGTCTGAGCCTTCTGCTTCAAACACCAGGAAATCGTCTCCTGGTGGCCAGTGGGTTCTTCTAGGCAAAAGGCAGGAGAGACTCTCTAGGGATCCTGGGATGGATTAGATATACATCCGAGCAGGTTATTTTATGTCTTTTTTCTTTTGTGATGAAGTCTTGGTAGTTGTTGCTGCAGTTTGGACACATTTATGTATTTTATGTGCATTTGTTCTGCTGCCGTGGCGCTGCGTCCTGTCTGTCAGAGGCAGAAAGAGGGTTGTGACTGCAAGAATGTTAATATATAATAAATCCAGTCGTGGAAAATATAAATAAGATGAATCATAGGAATGAGAATCAAAACATATATGCATCATAAAAGAGAAAGAGGGACTGAGGGAGAAACAGGGAGTGAGGAAACTAGCTGCAGAGAGAAAACAGTGGTTTCACATAAGTGAATCGGGTTTTTTGCGTCAAAGACTGCCACCTAGTGGAATTGTAAGGAAGCCCATTCCTCCCGCGGCTGCCACTTTGGAAGGCAGCCAGAGCAATCAGACGCCACTGACCTGTGAGCCTTCAGAGTTGAATAAAAGGCAGATGAATAAATGTTGGTGCATCGGTAGATTCTAAATCTTGACAACACAAAGCCTTACTTAATTTGATCCCTGTGTATCAGAGGCTTTAAACGGCCATTAGTCAGGCGCGCTGCGGGCGCCTCTCGGTTGTAGAAGGCTGGGCTGTTTACAGGGCATCAGCCAGCCATATTTCATGTGAGCCAGGGAAAGGAAACACAATTTCTTGTGACTAAGAAAAAAGAATAAATATACACACAATGGTTTTACCCTGCATAAGCTTTCATGGACCCGCTTTCATCCTATTTAAATAGTTATCTTTGCAGGAGGTAGGGGATGTGTAGTTGAAATTTTTGAACAAGTGAAATGACCATCAGCATTTTTAAAAATGTGTTTTACCTTAAGTGGGATGTTAAAGAGATTGTTTGTATCTGGTAAGAAGGTAGTAGTATTGACAGGGGGGAAATGTTTATATTCATGTTTCTCTTTTTCTACTGAATGTAACATTAAATTGTATGTATGAAGAATTTATCCTTAACACCCTGCCTCCACACTATATTGCTGACTTAAACAAGGATTACTATACCATATGCCAAAAAAAAATACTTAAATGCCAACAGCAGCTTAGCATTTCTAAGCCTTTGTATTGCTTTTTTAGATAGTAGAGGAATAAACAAATAAAAGTTTTCTTTTAAAAAAAAAAGTCCTACCCAAGAAAAAACAATTGTTAGAAGCACACATATTCTCTTTAATCACATTCTCTACCTCCTCTAGTCCCCAAATCCAACTCTCGTTTACACATTTCTGGGGTTATTTCTGTCCTATGAGTAAAATGTTCTGGATTCAGCTGGTTTAGTGCACAGATTTAAAGGCCACCCAGCTCCTGTGCAAATAAGAGCAGATAAACAGATCCAAGAAGATATTTTCTCTACTGAGCTAGTGTAATGTCAAAATTAATTGGATAAAATTAGAATATATGACCTAGTAAAACTTGTTTAAAGTTAATAAGGTTTTCATTTGGGTAGCCAACCTAAAAAGCTTTAAAAAAAAGAAAAAAGAAAAAAGAAAAAAATACCTCCAGTGAACATGTGATACTTATAATTCATTTAGATAAGTCATTTTAATTCCTTTGAAAACAGAGTAGATTCATTGAGCAGCCAAACAGACAATCTCATGATGGCAAAAGGAACAAAAAAGTAAATACGATTTCAAAATTCAGTAAAAATAGCCTTAGAAAATGTCAGCGTCATTAGATAGGACAATGAAAGGGCCATCAGACCTCAGGGACAGCAGTCTCCACAGAGTGCTGGGGACAGAGGCCAGGACGTGAAGTTAGAAGAGTAACGGTAGAGTCAAAAAGGAAATAGTTGGGACCCAGAGTCTCACTGACCAGAGCATTCTAAGACAAGATGACCGAGAGCATGTTTATTCCCACAGGAAAGACTCGGAGTGGGGGTGGACGTGAATATGCAAAATGCAGAGGGAAGGGCTACATAGGGACGCCATCTTGTATTTAAGAAGACAAAGTATGAATGGCCAGAGAGAAACAACAGGGGAGGAATGCAGATTTTCCGATGATGTGTTCAAGAAGATGGATTACTGAACAATAAGGCGTTTATTAGAAAAGTTATTAGCTACACGGACAGGAGACATGTATGGCAGAAGAACAGGGGCCTCGAGGAAAACTCAGCTCCCAGTCCCCGAGACAGCGGAGCAGAGAAATCAGAGCCCACATAGCAGAGGAAAAGCTTAGAACTCACAGAGGTATGGAGAGGTGTCACAGCGATAATCTGCAACCAGACCCTCTGACTCCCAGGAAGGCGAGAAGGGGAAATCGCTGGGGACTCAGACATCTCCGTAGGATGTATGTGGGTATCTGTGAAAGAGGGAGAGGAAGCTGGTGCGGAGGTGGTGGTCTGAGCAGAGGTGAGATTCTAACATTACATTCTACCTTTTTATAGGAGAAGGATGGCAAGATGGGGCCTTAATGGATAACAGATCTCTGAGTGCAGCTGGTGATTGGGTTAGATGGTCTACCAACTCTTCAAAAAGGACTCACAGCCTTTCGAGCCGCATACCTCCCTTTGGAGAGTAAATGTGTGTGGTAATTTGCGCAGCAGAGCTCATAGGAGAGAACCGGGGTCCTAGCCGTTCCGTATATAAACTCTGCTCTCTTTACAGGATGTCAAGCTCAAGAGCCTTTCAAGATAACCATAAATAGAGAATCCCTTATCGAACCACACAGACCTCCTCTCAGCTCAAAACTGATGGGTCTGCGCCACCTCCGCACTGTAAAGCCGCGGCGGGGCTGTGCTCCACGGACCTCGCACATGGCAGAGATGACTCTGGGCACACAAAGATACAGACAGGGCTGCTTTGAGCTCCTCAGATGACTGACAAGGTGGGCTGTACACACGACTTCTTCCTTATCACCCTAGGCTGTCCTTCCTCACGGGTTATAAACTCCCTGTTGGAAATGACAATAATTCTCCCAGAAAATAAAAATTAAAATAAAAAAAGTTGAGCCTGTCAGCAGCAGAGTGGGAAGCAAACGCCTTTCACAAGAACCAAACACTATCTCAGCAAGTGCTTCGATAAACATTTTTTGCAAGAGTACAAGAAAAGCCCTTCTACACAATGATATAACCCAAAACGTCTGAGAATTAATATCATGCTGAAATGGAAAACAAAATACACCCAGCCCTAAGATTAATGTTGGGAGTCAAAACAGGCAGGCAGTTTCCTAAGCAGTTACACTGCTTATAGAAACTTTCCAATGCAGAATGCTCGGGGCCTCGGAGACCACTGTCTCCACGATTCTTACTTGACAACCAAGAAACTAAGACAAGATTGCTTTATTGTTTTTAGCTTAAAAACCTTTCTAAATCTCTAAACGGTCACCAGAGTGTAGCCATGTTTATTTCAATCTCAGTGCTCGGTTAAAGACTCCACACAGCTTTCCAACTGCAGAGTATTAAGGTTTCAAGATGTAGACAATGGGATGCACTGCATCAGAGAGGCCAAATGGAGCAGTGGATAAAGCTAATTAAATCTGATCCTACCACAGAACAAACCATCTATGCTTTCTTGTTTAAATTTTCCTGAAATTAATGCTAGAAAGAGATTAGTCCTCAAACTTGGGGGGTCCTTTTGTGGCTGCCAGATAATAGAACAGAAATAAGGGACCCCTCTTGGGTTTCTTAATGTCATTAATAAAGAACTTGATTTAATTCAAACAGAAGCTTGGGGACAATTTTATTAGAGTTGAAAATAAAAACCTCCAAGGAGGACAAGTTGTAAATCTCACGGCTGCCTAGAGAAGAGGAATGGGGGGAGAAATGAGAGAGCAAGGGCCATTTAGACAGGCATGGAGGTCAGACACTCTAGTGGACAAGCAGTCCACACTGCTGTAAGGGAGGCTTCCTAAAAACAATGAGGGCACACAAAGTGCTGGTGAAACCAAAACTGTTAAGGAAAAGTCAGGAGTATTAGGGAGAGCCCAGCGTGTTAGGGAAAGCACGCTTAGAGAAGAGAACAAGAAAGGGGARGCTCTGCTATTCTAAATAAACAACACAGGAGGGGCTGGAGAGATGGCTCAGCAGTTAAGAGCACTGACTGCTCTTCCAGAGGTCCTGAGTTCAAACCCCAGCAACCACAGGGTGGCTCACAACCATCCGTAATGAGAAACGAAGAAAAAAATCTAAATAACACAGGAAAGTGAGCAGATTCACAAAGCTGTGTGGCTGCAGTCCAGAAAGCTGCTGCTGTACAGCCAGGGACTTAAGGCAGGGAAAGAACAGTGCTACTCCACACAGGTAGGGTCAACCGGGGTTTGGGGAACAGAGAGGAGAGGAGGGAGTCTAGAGATGGGTAAGAACACGAAGGACCTTTCAAAAATATATATGGAAACCTACTACTATAGATGCACACAACACAAGTGATATACGTCCATGCATGCATACATACATATACATACATACATACAAATATACATATACATATATATACACACATAGAGATAAAATGGGGTTACCCTATAACGAGGTAAATTATCCCTACTAAACACTAACAAATAAAAGCCCAGTACCAGGAATAGGTTATTTCTCCTGGAGTTGGTGACCAGTAAAGTGCCAAAGACACACACAAACCCATGCATGCGAACATTACAGGCACTGCTCTTAGTCACCCTACAGAACTTGGCAGTAGGATATTATTGCTGATATCCACATATTTGGATCGTAGAACATGGAGAAATCAAGCTGGTGTACATCTAGAAGCATCATTCCTACTGGCTGGCTTTCATAGTGCTGCAAGGTGCTATGTAAGCTACCAGAGAAGAAAAGTATTTATCATCCCTAGTGGTAAACTCTGAGATCTACAACGACTACCCTGCGAGACACACTCACCCACTATTGCAACAGAGGCGTGGCTATCGTGGGAGTAACCAACAACTTCCTGCTAGAAGTTAAGGCCTACTATCAATATATAAATCTATATAGATTTCTATATAATTTCTATATATATACACACACATATGTTCTACAGGAAAGGTCAAGCTCGGGTAAAAGAGCAGAGTGTAGAGTAAAGGAGGAATATAGGGTTGGGTAATAACACTAAAGACCTTTCAAGAAAGATATATGGAAACCTACTTTCATAGAAAATTTCTAACACACACACACACACACACACACACACACACACACACACATATGAAATAGATAGGTAGGTAGATAGATAGATAGATAGATAGATAGATAGATAGATAGATACATAGATAGATACATAGATAGATACATAGATAGATACATAGATAGATACATAGATACATAAGTGCATAGATGCATAGATACATAGATACATAGATGAGAGATAATTATATTTCCTTTGGGCAGACATAGATAGATAGATAGATAGATAGATAGATAGATAGATAGATAGATAGATAGATAGATAGATAGATAGACATGTGTATAACATACATACATATTCACATGTTTCCTCTGGGCAGACATAGATAGATAGATAGATAGATAGATAGATAGATAGATAGATAGATAGATAGATAGATAGATAGATAGATAGANTAGATAGATAGATAGATAGATAGATAGATAGATAGATAGATAGATAGATAGATAGATAGACAGATGATAGATAGCATAGATAGATGATATATAGACTGATTTCATGCTATCGGTTCTGTTCCCCAAGAGAACCCTGACTAATACACAAAGACACAAATAAGTAAGAGCCAGAAATGGTAGAAGACTACATTTTCTTCTGAACACAGGGAGCTATCTGCACATATGAAATCATGGAATTTGGAAAGCACGTACAATACCTGTCATACAATACAACACATACATACAATACAATCCCAAGTCATACAAAATCCCAGCATGGAGAGGAGAGCTGGGCACACAGCTCCACAGCTAGTCGTGTAGCTATTGGTAATTGTTAGCTGCTGGGAGAGGGAGAGACAGTTCTCTCTAAGAGTGTAGCCCCTGGTAATTCGACCACTCTCCAGAGGAAGACCATCATCCAAGAATGAGCAAAACAAATTCATGCTGAAGTATTAAAAAAATGGCGCAAACATGCGTGGGTAGGGAAGAGGGAGTATATCTGTAAAGACGTGGAGAAAGAGGGTGAATATGATCAAAATATATTGTATGAAACTCTCAAATAACTAATAAAAATTTAATTATTTTACCTCTTTAGTGTGCCTTAAGGTGAACTCTCTTTCCTAGCAGTGGTCTTTTAGCAGGTGATTGACCTGGCCCAAATGAAATGTTAGGTCTTTACTCAAACCAGATTATATTCTCTTGACCTAAAGAAGTCTCTCTTAAGGAGCACCTACCTCTCTGGTAACAAGATCAATCTCTTGCCATTCGCTTACAGCTAATACAGCTCATGTGGCCTCATAATGAAGTGATAGATTATTAACAGCATGTTGTACAACCTTGAATCTCCTTGTTCCTACAGATATAAGGCTGGCATGTATGTTGGTTATTAGACTCTAATGAAATTGGCCTTAAGACAAATGAATGTGCCCTTTGTCATGGTGGCTCTAAGAATGACCTTTCAACAATGGTGTCTGCCCACTTCTCTCCTCAGAATTCCTCCTCACTGCACCTCAGTACTTAGTCAGACAGTTCAATTTTCTTTGTTTTTCCATACCCAACACTTCATAGCCTTTTTTTTATAAAACAACGCTATAGAGATACAACTAACAAACAGAAGATGGGACATCTTCTAAACTACTCTATATATCATGTGTATATCATCTATACAACTTTATATATTTGGACATATGCACCAAACGACAGAATAGCTGAGCTCTTGAAGCCATTGCTACAACTGTGGTAGTGATATATCCACTACTTCCAAAAGGTTCCTGTGTCCCTACAGGCTATTTTATGTATTAGTTTTATTTCATTTTGCAATGAAAACACTAACATGAAGCCTGTGGAATCTTCTTATCTGCTTATCAGCCATGCCCAAGGACCTGGGTTCAGCCCTCAGAACTGTAGGAAACAGGAACATTTTTGTTTGTTTGTTTGTTTGTTTGTTTGTTGTTTTGAGAGAGTTTTTTCTATATTCTTTGTTTACATTCCAAATGATTTCCCCTTTCTCGGTTACCCCCTCCCCATAAGTCCCACATAAACCCTCTTCCCTCCGCCCGTTCCCCAATCAACCCCCTCCCACTTCTCTGTCCTGGTAATCCCCTACAATGCTGCATCAAGCCTTTCCAGGACCAGGGCCCTCTCCTTCCTTCTTCTTGGGAATGATTTGATATGTGAGTTGTGTCTGGGGTATTCATGGAATGCAGTCACTGATAAACAGGAA
>BDUI01000295.1:270865-282331 GCA_002335545.1 Apodemus speciosus
ATGAAGAGCACACAGATTAGTTGTAATATAGATAGATAGATAGATAGATAGATAGATAGATAGATAGATAGATAGATAGATATACACACACACATGCATGCAATAACAATTAATGAAAAAAGAGGCCATGAATTTGAAGGGGAATGGGAAGGGGCACATAAAAGGGTTTGCATGGAAGAAAGACTTTGTAATTATAATCTCAAAAAATAATAAATAGATAGATAGACAGGCAGAGACAGACAGACAGACAGACAGACAGATGATAGACAGACAGACAGACAGACAGTCAAAGGTCCTGGCCCAAGTCCCTCTGGGTTTGTGCTTTCCTTTGTACTGCAGTGAAGACTCCATCTCCACTTTGTTTTTCTTAGGTCTCCCTCATTGCCTTCCACATCCCAGAAAATGTCCAAGCCCTCTCTCTGAGTTCTCTCAGTGCAGTCATGGAATCCTTTTTATCATTATCTGTCATTTTAGAAAGAAGAGTTTAAAAAAAATCTTGGCAAAGTTCAGAATTGATACTTTTCCTTTATTAAATAAAGGACTGACTCCTTGTCTGTTTCTCTGAAACTCTAATAGTTTTGGCTCCTCCAAGAGCACATAGTGGTTGGTCTGGAAAAATCTATATTGATGTTCACAGTTGCCTGGGGGAAAAGGAAGACCCTGTGTGTCTCAATTTGGTTAGGACATAACTGGCTTTTGATCATCTGTTAGAAGTGCTTTGTTTTCTGAAAAACTTTAAGACTGAATTTAAGAATGTAAGAAGGAGTTTCTGGTTTAGTTTCTAAAAATAAGTTATGTGAGTTGTTTCAGATTCTAAAATAAACAAGGGCTTTGTCATCAAACAAGGCAGGGAAGACTAAAGAATAACTTCTCATTGAAAATCGTTCTTAAAGTCTCTTGAAGAATTTGGGGGGTTGTCTAGGCCCTGGATGGAAGCTGAGGAACAGTGATGAAGATGGAAACACGTAAGCATTGGCTGAATAAAAATGGAGGCACTGTCTCAGCCCAAGCCTTGGTAGAGCCTGGGGTTGTTAAGGATAATCACTGTCCTGACAGACTGCCAAAACTTTGACCTTGCACGAAAATCACTTCCACAAAAGCTTCTATAAAGCAACTTTTCAATCTCAACCTGGTGCCAAGGATCATCATGTCAAAATACAAAATGATCCTGTTGCCCTTAGAAACTTCACCTCACCTCAACTCCCACAGACTGGGAGATGACTCGGTGGCCAAAAGTGCTTGCTGCCAAACCAGACGACTTGAGTTCAATTCCCAGAACCCATATATTGGAAAGAGAGGCAGGCCCTAGAAAGTTATCCTCTGAGCACATGTGTGCTGTAGTGCTCACACACAAACACACACACACACACACACATATACACACACACACTCACATATACACATGCTCACATACACACACATACACTCTCACATACACACTCATACACACTCACATGCACACACACTCACATACACACATACACACTCACATGCACACACTCACTTACACATACACACATGCTCACATACATACACACACATACACACTCACATGCACACTCACATACACACACATACACATACACACACGCTCACATACATACTCACATGCACACACACTCACATGCACACACTCACATGCACACACACTCACATACACGCACACTCACATACACATACATACACATACACACATGCTCACATACACACTCACATACACACACACACTCACATGTACACACTCACATACACACACATACACATACACACACACTCACATACACACTCACATGCACACACACTCACATGCACACACACTCACATACACACACTCACATACACACACTCACACATACACACACACTCACATACACACACATACACATACACACATGCTCACATACACACTCACATACACACACACATACACACTCACATGTACACACTCACATACACACACACATACACATACACATACACACACACTCACATACACACTCACATGCACACACACTCACATGCACACACACTCACATACACATACTCACACATACACATATGCACATGCACACACACACAGACATGTACACAGATACAGAGAGAGAGAGTGAATATGTTCAGAGCTTAACGCAGTATTCTCATTATCATTCATTCTCTGGTTTTCCCAAAGAAATATCATCATTCTTTGAAAAAAATATCCATCTCTCCCTCTTCCTCCCTCTCTTTCTCCCTGTCTTCTTTCTCTCTTGTTTTTATTAAGTTGCTACATAATATCTAGTTACTTGCCACTCAAGAATTTTGTCCTTAAACCAATAAAATACAGACCAACTAGAACCTTATTAGAAACATAGAATCACAAACCCTTTCCTAGACTTGTTGACTCTTTATCTGCCTTTTACAAGATCCTCAACAGATGCGAGCATTCCTTACAGCTCAGAACACCTTGGTCTGGAGAGAACCTTTCCTGACGGGGCAACTGGAAGAGTGGAACTGCTGAGCCATCAGTTTCTCCAACTTTATATCCACCTCCTCCTCCCCACTTTGCAAGGTTACAGAGAAGAAGGGACCTGGGGTCATTCCAACAACCAAATTAAGTGTCAACATACCCAGGAATATCCTGAGTTTTTCCTAAGGTTAATTAGTATTTTTGGTTACATGTGTGCATGGCGGGGGGGGGGGGTGTACAAAGGAATTCAGGCGCTGCAAGCAGACAGAATGGGTCATCAGATTCCAGATCCTCTGGACCTAGAATTACAAGTAGTTGGTTGTGGGCACTGAGTATGCAGAGGACACGGAACTGAACTCTGCTCCTCTTGCAAGAGCGTTACACACTCTTAACTGCTGGACCATCTGAGAGCCCCTGTCATGAGTTCTTAATACATCCTCATTCATCATATTAATCCTCACTAGTAAATATTGCAGAGGGGCTCGGACTTCTGAGAATGCTGCACTAGTCTGGATCTCTGAGTTGCAGTAATAGAAATTCTAACTCAAACTAGACTGGACAAAAAGGATGAGATTTATTGACTGGTACTGAAAAGTCACAGACTCAGCCTGTGTTATTTAAACAACACTACCGATAGTGTCTTAGTTAATTATTATTGCTGGGATGAAACACCATGACCAGAGCATTGATTCAGCTTACGCATCCATATCAGTTTACTATCCAACTAAGTTAGGACACTAACTCAAGCAGGACAGGAACCTGGAGACAGGAGCTGATGCAGACGCCATGGAGGAGTGCTGCTTACTGGCTTGCTCCTCGTGGCTTGCTTGATCACTCTGTTGTCCAGGCCAGGGATGGCACCACTCATAGTGGTGGCCCTCCCCCATCAATCACTAATTAAGAAAGTGCCCTACAGGCTTGCCTACAGCCCAGTCTTACACCAGCATTTTCTTAATTGAGGCTCCCTTCTCCCTGATGACTGTAGCTTGTGTCAAGTTAACATAAAACTAACCAGTACAGCTAGGGGCCTACCTTTTAGAAGATGGTTTCTCTATGGTGGCTTTCCTCTGTGCCTCTGCATTTATAATAATCTGTCTTCCCTGTGCATGCTTATCCTATAGATGGCTGGGCCTTAGCACAACCTTCACTTCCAGATCTGTCTCTTTTCAGCTCCAAGGCTATTGAATGAAAGGTTTCTCTCCCTTTCATTCGATAAGAAAGTTTATTGAAACTCTAAACTTGAGCTTTATAGACAGTTTGGACCAGTTTGAGTAGCATGCTCATCCCTAAACCAATCACAGGGAGCAGGTGAATGCAGCCTTCAGATCAGCCAGATGTAAACTATAAGCCTGTTCTTGAAGCCAGAGTGAGGTCAACCCCACCTGGCTTTCATAAACTAAAAATCGTGGGAGGAAAAAATGGGAGCCATGGCAAAGGAGGGGACGCCAGCTATTCCCTAAAACACCCTTCTGCTGGAACCTACAAGTGTCCCCTCTCTACTCTGAAGCAACATGGCCACCCAGGAGCCATTGAGGCAGAGCTGCAGGTTATCATCTGGAAGATTCCATTGCCCCATTTTACTAGTAATGATATAACAAACTCAAGTTATATTTAGGCAGTAGATTCATAGCTCTGCTTCCCTACCTACAAAGTCATTAGCCAGGGAGACTACAGGAGAAATGCCACAGTGAAGTCTCTTACATGGCTGACTTTGTCCTGGTTCATGTCCCAAGCCACCTCCTATGAACTAGCATTGAAGGCTTTGGCCAAAGTTCCCGGGGATTTCCTAATGGCCTCTGGTAAGCGTGACTCTGCCTCAGGGAACTCGATCTCACTTATGTCTCCAAAATGCAGCACTGTGAGTCACATTTGGAGATGACCAGCTTTGTTCTGTACCATTCAACTCTCCAGTGACCTATTCTGTACAAATCTACTTTAATTATGTATTAATTTCAATGTTATTACATGCAGCACACAACTTCTGCTTATTAAAAATTAATCAGGATCCTATCAGTTTTATTTAGTATTCATTATATGGCAATATTCACTTTAAAAAAAAAAGGTTTCCAGTTAAGCTTGGTGAACAACATAACCAAGTTGTCATGTGGAGAAAATCAAGTTACCTTCATGAGCCACCTGCCTTTCTCTTCTCAAATGTCTACATGAGAGGGCTGGTGATGCACAGGACTGAGGACCTTGCTGTTGTAGATTAGTGTTGGGGTTGGGATGCCAAAAATCTAATCTCATTTGGTCATTACGCCGTCATCTTCAGTTGCCCTGCACTGGACATTGCACAGCAGGGATGTCTTTAGATGTTGGTGAGAGCCACGATGCTTTATTTCTCCATGCCCATTACATTGCTTTTCCATACAGATAAGTGTAGAAAATAATGACGATTCTTAAGTAGTGTGTGGGAAGAATCCCATAGGAATACAAGAAATACAGTCTTCAGCTTTTTACCTCAAAATCTAAAACCTTTTATCTAATATTCATGAAGTTCCAGGTTCAGATGCCTACTTTATTTAATCCCAAGGTAACAACTGCAATTATTCTCACTTATGGAATTTCATGCCTCTTTCATACTTGAGAAGACTTTGTATACATGCTCACAATAACTGAACAATACTTTAATTCGGGAGAGGCACAGCTTTAATTTGTAATTCTCAAGGTCAAACAAGGAATGGAGAAATTTTTGAGGTATAATCATGATCTCTGGTGAGCAACAAATCAGCATTTCAGAACTGAGACGAATATTGCATACTGGCGTGGTCTTTGTTTCTTTAATATGGGTGGTCCTGCAGCACCTTAGGCTATTGCGTTAAAACATTAGCTTCAGTGGCCCAGGTGTGCAACAGCTGGACAGATGATGGCAATGTAGTGTACATGCACGATGCCATTCCCTTCCACTGTGTGAACAGAAAATTCACTGATAAATGTATGGAACTGGAAAATATCCCGATCGGAATAACTCAAATCCAGAAAGATAACTGCTACATGTTCGCTCTCATTTTTGGGGTGCTAGATACAGATCTTATGGTTTAAATGTGTAACCTGGAGTAACCATAGAAGCTAGGAAAGTAGGAAGGGGCCATTTGGTGGGAATGGGGGTGGGGGAGCAAGAGATGGGAAGAAACGTTTCTAGAGAGGAATTGCAGGAAGCATAGCAGGACACATAGCAGGAGCTATGAAGTGGGGAAATGGAGAAGCACCTAACTTGGAAGGCAGCAGGAGGGTAATATAGAAGAATAGGAAAGGAAGAGAGGTGACCAATACTAAGGAGGTGTCATGGCGAGTTTTATGTCAACTTGACACAAGCTAGAGTCATCTGAAAGGAGAGAACCTCAGTTGAAAAAATGCCTCCGTAGAGTCCAGCTGTAAGGCATTTTCTTAATCAGAGATTAATGAAGAGGGACCCAGTCCATTGTGGGTGATACTATCCCTGGGCTGGTAGTCCTAAGTTCTCTAAGAAAGCATGTCAAGCAATCTACAGTGAACAAGACAATAACCAGTACTCCTTCATGACCTCTGTATCAGCTCCTGCCTCCATGTTCCTTCCTTGTTGGAGTTCCTGTGCTGACTTCCTTCAGTGATATTGAAGTGTAAGTCAAATAAGCTCTTTCTTCCACAAACTCCTTTGTTTCATCACAGCAATAGTAACCCTAACTAGGACAGAAGATTTGGAAAGTTATTTAAAAACCTATTATTTTAAAAGCTTACATAAAATACATATATATGTGCAAAAATATGCATATAGTTTTAATGCAGTGACCCCCCACATGGTAGGATAATGTGTACCCCTCCAGAAACCACAGTCTAACAAAAACCCCAGTGCTGGGCAAGGGATACTTCTCTTTGAGTCATTGGTTAGGGGATTCCAGAAGATTCCCAAAAGAAATAAATATTGTCATAGCTCTTCGTTGCCTGCTAGAACATCAAGGTGGGACCTTATTGCTTAGACTACACACACTAGCTCTCACAGTGTCGGAAGGTGCTATGCAAGGAGTCAAGGGAGAAAAGCTATCAATAACACAATGCAAAGAATGGCAAGATAGCCCTCAAGGTGCCTTGTATCTTGGAGATGACAGCCGTCTAACTATACCCAAAGCCCACTCAACTGGAAGAAATACATGTATAGAACCATAAACCTAGCTAAGAGCCTGTGGCCAGAGAGGAGAATCCACCACTGCCTTAGTACTAAAGCAATAAAGTTTCCAGCTGCCTTCTCAGTGGTGGTCCTTATGCCCTCAGATAACTGCGGCTCTCACATCTGGTCAGGGAAGCTTCTTCTTTCAACAGAGACTATGAGAAAGAACCACAGCCAGTCAAATTGCAGATAATAAGGAACTGTGGGGTATGCAGAACAAATACAACATCTATAATACAAGCCCTGCACTGAAGGCTCAGGGAACATGGCAGAACTGTGTGCATGTCCTGGGGAGAGGAACCGTTGTACTGTAATAGTCCCAGGACTGAAATGACTACTGCATAATAACTTCCTCTTGACATAGCAGGGATGTTGCTCTCATGAACTCTTAAGAATATGATTGCCTAGATATTCTATACTTTTTTGGCTAATATCCACTTGTCAGTGAGTACATACCATGCATATCCTTTTGGGTCTGAGTTACCTCACTCAGGATGATATTTTCTAGTTCCATTCATTTGCCTGCAAAACTCATGATGTCCTCATTTTTAATAGCTGAATAGTATTCCATTGTGTAAATGAACCACATTTTCTATATCTGTTCTTCATTTGAAGGACATCTGGGTCGTTTCCAGCTTCTGGCTATTACAAATAAGGTTGCTATGAACATAGTGGGGCACATGCTCTTGTGGTTTGGTGGGGAATTTGATATAGCTGGATCTTCAGGTAGAACCATTTCCAATTTTCTGAGGAACCATCTGATTGATTTCCAAAGTGGTTGTACCCTGTCAGCAATGGAAGACTGTTCCTCTTTCTCCATATCCTCACCAGCATCTGCTGTCACCTGTGTTTTTTGATCTTAGCCATTCTGATTGGTGTGAAGTGGAATCTCAGGGTCATTTTGATTTGCATTTCTCTGGTGACTAAGGACTTTGAAGATTTCTTTAAGTGCTTCTCGGCCATTCGTGATTCTTCTATTGTGAATTCTCTGTTTAGCTCTGTAGCCCATTTTTTAATTGAGTTATTTGTTTTTTTTTTTTGAGAGTAACTTCTTGAGTTCTTTATATATTATGAATATTAGCCCTTTATTAGATATAGGGTTAGTGAAGATTTTTTTCCCAATCTATAGGTTCCTGATTTGTCCTATTGAGAGTGTCTTTTACCTTGCAGAAGCTTTTCAGTTTCATAAGGTCCTATTTGTCTACAGTTGATCTTAGAGCCTGAGCCACTGAGATACAACCCACAGACCATAAGAAGTGAAGCAAGCAGAAAGGCCCAAGTGAAGCTGTTTCAGTCCCACATAGAAGGGGTAAGAAAATAATCCAGGAGGCAGAGAGAGGGAGAGACCTGCATGGGAAAGGGGAGGGGGAGGGAAAAAGAGGAACAGGATCAGATAAGGGAGGAGAGGAACAGGAGAAGCTTGTAGTTCCAGTTTTACCTTCTAGCTCTTCTCAGGGATGTGATGCTTTTAATGCCCTTATCTTTTCTTTCGCTGTTTTTCCTTATCCTGCTTACAGAACAATGGAGTCACCCTGACCCAAGACAGGGAGGTGGGGTTAGAGGAGATCAACAGGGATCCTTCTCTTCCCCAAAGTTAACTTTTAACAGGTTAAAATCATGCGACAACTTACCGATATAATTTACATTACAATGGTACATGTTGTCCTCAATTTCTAATATTCGAGTGTAGCAATATGAAAAGCAACCTATGCAAAATTCCCATTGAGGAGAGGGAACACATAAAAGAGAGTGTTGGCAGGATACATCAATTCAGAATAGCAGGCAGTTGCCAAATAAAAAGTAAGGACTACAGGCAAGACAGACGCCCTAAGGAATATTGTATTAGTTGTGGATTCTCCACATAAGCAAAACAATAGACACCATAGAGACAGAAACAGAGATGGAAATAGCGGAGATAGAGACAGAGGTAGAGATGAGTATGAATTGCAACTAGGGAAACTGGGAAGTTCAAAGATCTTGTCAGCAAGTCAATGAACCAGGAGAAGCCACAGTCATTTCCAGAAGACTGATGTCCACCCAAGCAAGCAGTCAGGTAGATGAAGTTCTCCTCTATTTTGTTCTATGTGGGTTTTCAAAATTGAATGGGACAGTTAATTGGCTTTCCTCAGTAGCCTGACTCAAATAGTGTTCTCCTCCAGAAACCACTTTACAGAGTGAAATAGTTTTTCCAGATGTCTGGGTGCACTGGAGGCCCATCAGAGTGTCATATAAACTATCATGGGCATACTCTCCCACTAATGATACAGACTCTCCTGCAGTCTGTACAAATGTATTTAATTAAAGTATTCATCTAGTGATATATAATGATGATATGGATAAATTATATCAATAATAAACTCTACTCAGAAGGAGAGTGGAATGCCAAACAGATACTTTGCCTCCAAAAAAAAGTGTTTCTGTACTCAAACTGATTGAAGAATCCTCTTTAAAAAGAAACCAGTATGTGGGATCCTAGCCAATTTTAATTGTCCTTGACAAAAAAATAATTTGTCTCTGAATTGTTTGCAATTTTTAGAGTTTTCCTGCCATTGCATTTGTCCTGCTGAAAGATGTCTGCATCACTGACTCCTGGCCAGACTGACAGGAATTGACTGGAGACTTACGATAGCTGTGGATGAGATGACTTTCTCCATTATTAAACAGAAGCAGACGCCAAGGGAAAAAATTCCAATGTTTTAATTCACTAATGAAATGATGACTTATTAGTGCCTACTTTACATTTTTAAGCAAGTCTGAAAGGTTAAACACTTGTGTCTTAAATTAAAATGCTAGAATAAAGGTTATTACCATCCGTTTCTTATTGAAAAAAAAAGATACGTGTTGAGAGGCTTAGCAAATAAAGGTGCTTGAGACCAAGACTAATGACCTGAGTTAGATCCCATGCACATTGTGGAAGGAAAGAACTGACACTTAAAAGTTCCTGTGACCTACACACGCGGAGAGAGAGAGAGAGAGAGAGAGAGAGAGAGAGAGAGAGAGAGAGAGAGAGAGAGAGAGGTGTTAAGAAAATATAAGCAAGTTTGGAATGTTTACTTTTGAAGTTATTTATCATCATTTACTCATTGAATACCTTAAGACCTACTATGTACCAAAGCTGATCCTATCTTTTCTTTCTCTCTATAGACCTGGAGATCTTAGCATCCTAGGCAAGCATTCTACCAGTGAGCTACACTCCCAGTCCCATGAGCCCAAATATAAGGGATTTATTCCAAATGCAAAGCATGTGTGTTTACTTTTGAGATAGTTGGTCCTATTAAACATTATTATTAAAGTCCTGAGATGAATACAAACAAATAATATTATTTTATAGGTATATCATTATTTTAAATGTTGAACAGAATTATTGTTACACAAGTTTCCATTTTATTTTATTTGCTATTAGTGTGTGAGTATGTATGCATGCATGTCTGTATTTATGAATTATGTAAATACTGTGGCACACTTGTGGAGGACAGAAGACAACTTTCTTTCTCCTTCCACCTCCATCTTCCAGGGATCAAGTTCAAGTCATCACACTGGGTAGCAAGTGCTTTTATCTACTAACCCATTTACTAGCCCAAGTTTCCTTTTTGTTTTTCAAGGAAGTTTCATTGCCTCTTAACAAGTAAATGCAGATGTACCTCTTCAGAAAAATTAGATTTCATTTTACACCTTTTTCAGTGGAAAAAACAGATCACAGAAAGGTGCAGTTAGCCAAGGACAAGCCCAGAAGATTCTAGATAATAAGGGTGGACAGATCATAGTCTTATGACTTGGAAGTGACAACCTGTCCCCAACATCACACACTAACACTGACTTAATGATTCAAAGTCATTTGACAGTGATGAAACTCCTCCTGACATCTGACTTCAGGAAATTACAGTTATCGTTAGTTTTTCGAAATCATATTACTATGGATTGACCCCTCCCAAAAAAATCTCATTCACATTTGGAGGTCCATATCTAGCATCATATATGTATTTGTTTTTTATTGCTTTACTAAAATATGTGCAGTTAATGATAGATGTCAAAAAAAGATACCAGGCAGTAATCTGCGCTCAGGAGATGAGCAGAACAGCGGTTCCTGTAGCCCAGACAGGCATGGGTTCTGCGCCCTGAGGGGATCCTGCACTCCCCACCGCCGCCATCTTGGCCACTGCCTGCTCGGGCAACCAAGATACCCCAAGTTTAAGTCCTCTGGGGACTCGAGCCAACAGACAGCGATCTGTTAAGCAGAGCAGCGGGCCCTGCTGGCCAGCCAGGTGTAGGTTATGGGCCCTGCAAAGGCCGCCATCTTGCCTCAGATCAGAGCTGCGGACGGGCGCCGACCTGTGTGGCCACCAACATACTTGACGATCTGTGTGGGCTGTACCTGGATTACAGCAGAACCAGCCACCTTGCCTTGGGGCACCTCAGACAGCTAAGCAGACAGAGCCCTGTGGACTGAGAACACCACCATCTAGGCTCCAGCAGTCCAACCAGGGAAACTCTACTCCTGCAAGGAATCCCATGGTTAGACTGAGCCCCGAGTCCCGCCACCATCTTGCAGCTGGTGGCCTGACCAGGTCACCACAAAAAACCAACAGAGGAGCCCAGGTCACCATAAGGATCTAACAGTCGAGCCCAGATCTGTGGAAAAAAAGATCTGATTCTTAAGAGCAGGCATCTAGGTAGGCCAGGAGGAGAGAGTGGGAGGCCATCTGCATAACCAGCAGCAAGCAGCAAGGAGTTTCAGGCCCGACCCAGCAGAGCTGAGGAGATAATTCGGAGCCCAGTAGCTTAAACGGTCCAGCATCCACCTCAGGAACACGGTCACCCTCTGTGACAGCAGCAACTAAAGCCAGGCTCACAAGAGCTTCAAACACCAACCAGTTAA
>BDUI01000295.1:297577-310548 GCA_002335545.1 Apodemus speciosus
TCCCTCTCTCTTCTCTCCTCTCTCTCTCTCTCTCTCTCTCTCTCTCTCTCTCTCTCTCTCTCTCTCACTTGTTCTTGCCTTCCTGATCCTGCTATGTCCTCTCATCTCTGTCTCTTCCGCCCTCTCTCTCCAGTTGCTCATGGCCAGCCTCTGCCTCTGCTAGCCTCTCAACTCCCCTCCCCATGCCCTGAATAAACTCTATTCTATACTATACTGTACTGTACTGTGGCTGGTTTCTCAGGGGGGAGGGCATGCCTCAGCATAAGCCTGCCAAGGCACCCCCTTCCCCCACACCTGACTACACGTCCATAAAACATATCCCCCCTCTCTTTAACTTCTTATTCTAGTGAAAATCGTTTTCTAGCACAGAGCAACCATGTGTCCTCTGTTGGGCTACTCCTGTCTACTCAGAAAGCTGCTGGAGCACTGCTTCCCTGTGATAGACCTACACCCGGATAAGCAGCCTAGAGCACGGTTTCCCTGTGATAGACCCACACGCCGATAAGCAGCTCAGAGTGCAGCTTGCATACTGAAGCAAATCCCACCATGCCCCTCATGTATGGAGCTATTTGCCAGTGGTGGGGGGATCAGAAAGAGACCAGGTAACAGGATCAGAGAAAGGAAGAAAGGGGCAAAGAATATATTTGGAAAAATAATAACCAACCATTTTCTAAAATTAATGACAGCCAGCCATGAAACAGAATACCTAAGCAGCTCAGGGAACAGTAAGCATGATAAATTAAAAGAGAAGAACTAGAAATACTATCACTGAGCCACTAAGAAGAAACACAATAGCAAATTCCTAAAGCACAGCCAGGTATGAGGAAGAAAAATAAAAAATTACCAGAGCCTTATCAGAGACACAGAAGGCAGAAAACAATACCAGTTTCTGTATCTGGTAAGAGTATCTTTCAAAAATGAAGAGAAAAATAAAGACTTTCTATAAAAATGAGATAAAAACCGAGGAAATTTAATGTGGGGTGTGCCTATGAGGAAGGCAGAAATGCCAGCGAGGAGGCTAGCGAAACCAGCCAAACGCTGAGCTCTGGGTTTGACTGAGGGACCCGCCTCAGTGAATAAGCTGGAAGAATATAGCTGAGGATGGTTCTCAGATGCTGACCTTTGACCCTCACATGCATAGGCACACACATGCAAAACCATGCACACACATTGGCATCACACACCAAGACACGGAAAAAAATGGAAGAAAAGTCTGGGTACATTCATTGTCGACTTACGGTGTGTAAGAAATTTTAAATATCTTCAGGCCAAAATAATATATCAGAGTGGATAGTGGGTCTGTACCAATGCAGGAAACCCGGGGGCTGGGGAGATGGCTTGGCAGTTAAAGGTACTTATTACTCCGTAGGGAATCCAAGTTCAATGCCTGGCACTAGTGTCTGGAAGTTTACAACCTCCTGTGACTCCATTTCGAGAGAATCCAATACTCATTTCTAGCCTCTACAGGCACCTACACACTCACAGATGCAAACACATAATTAAAGAATATGTGTGCACGTGTGTGTTACAAATATATGAAATCAACAAATGAAAGTAAAAATAATGTTTTCCTGTTTTAGTTGTTTTGAAGCAAACAAAGTAAGGATGGCACTCTATGTGAAAGAAAGTGAAAAAGTGCAGTGATGGTACAAAGTAGGGAGGAGAAATTGAGGTTGTATCATCGCGAGGGCTTCACGGCATTTGGAACCGTGTTGGAGACAGACTACCGTTAGTTAAATACACGTACCAGGAGGCCCAGGTTAGCCACAAAAACAAGTTTCAAAACAAATATTGGAAATTGTCAGGGGCAACAAGATAGAATCACAAGAATGTTCTAGAGAGAAAAGATCGTGGAGATGCAGATAATTCATGGAACGAGAGCTCGGGTGACAAGTTTTAATTCATCCGTGTTAATAATGGCATTAAGTGCTAATGATGCAGAGAGAAACGTTAAAAGATAACAGTTCTCAGACTGGACCCAAGGCCAATAGGTTCATCCGTTTTACCGGTGCTGTGGCCAGATCCCTGACGAAACCACCGCACTGTGAGCAGCGCTGGGAGGGAGAGAACAGTGAGTGTCGATCTGTGCTACAGGCTGCGGGACCTGCCTGGCGGCCGAGGTGCTGTGCAGTGCTGAGACCAGGGTGCTTACTGAGTCTCAGTCTTCCATTCTCAGCCCCACTCCACCCACGCCACCCAAGCGGGTTCCACACATTAGAACGCCATTCTGCTCTCTACCTTCTATTTATTTTCAAACCTAAAGCGCACGTTTCCTGAGGTCGTGTTCTTTCTTCTACCTCAGCCTCCACCCTCTGCCACACTCTCGACACATAATCCGCGTGCTGAAGCCACCTTTCCCTCTGTTCTGCTCCCTAAATTCTCTTATTTAAAGTGCGTGTGTGTGTGTGTGTGTGTGTGTGTGTGTGTGTGTGTGTGTGTGTACTACTTAAATTGCACTGCCCTCCTTCCATCATGCATGTCAAAAGGTAGATGTTCTCCAGCTGATCCAGCCCTACACCCTGGAGATGCTAGTGATGGGTGGGTGCCACTGGTGTTACATCTTTCTTCCAAATTCCTACGCGAACCTCTTGATAACCATGAAGAACAACTCTCTACCAGAAGCACGAAATGAAAATGAATCCAAAGACAGCTCTATACTTAAAGTCAATGTATGGAAGACAACAATAGCAGAAGAATAGAAGAAAAGAATCTGCAAAACACCCGAAAACCAACTAACAACATGGTAGTGGTCATTCCTTCCTTGGAACAACTACCTTGAGTGTTAATGGCCTGAGTTAGTCAGTAAAAATATATAGCATGAATGAATGAAAAGATGGAAAAGAAAATACCAACTGTGTGCTGTCTACAAGAGTCACCTCTTTGCTAAGAACACATATACTGAAAACTGAGCATAGAAAAAGATATTACATGCAAAGAGGTAAAATAGAGATGGGCTAGCTACTCTCATATTTACAAAATAAACTTTAATGCAATGGCTGACAGAGGCTCTTTGTCATTATATAACAATAATTGTGGAGAGCTCTTGGTGCCACTTCAGGGCTATTGGCGGGATTACTTACATTGGGCTAGGACAGGGAAGTGGGCTCAGGCAAGGATTTGACATTGGTCTAGGACAAGTCTCCAGATGAATGCAGCTGGGGAAGGTGTTCTTTGTAACTTGATCATCTTAAGTCCCAGAATACAGTAATCGTGGGACCTTTATTTATGACTTGTTTGTTCCTTAACTACTTTGTTTATGCCTTGTTTGTTCCTTGGCTATTTGTCTTTGACCTAGAACTGACCCTATTCTTTGCATGTATCTAGCATGTTATAAAAGCAGACTGGAAAAAAAAACCCTCCTCAGCTGGGGTCATGTTACAATGTTGCCCAATTGTCTTTTTTTTCTTTAATCCTCACTCCCTCCCTGGAAACCCTGTTGACTGACTGAGCTGGCCTGGTCAAATAACAAAGGGGGTCAGCAGCAATATAATATGCAACTGAAAAATATATATTCATTCAACAGAGACTCTAAATACATGAAATAAGTATTAAGTGCTCTGAGAGGAAAAATAGATTTTAACACAGTATTAGGAATTTCAGTACCTCTCTTTCAACTACTGGCTCAGTTGTGTCAGCAACAGGTACCTCTAAAGTTAGCATTTCCACCTAAATTAGATAAGATAGTTTGTCTCTGAAGGAAAGACCATCCAGAGACTGCCCCACCTGGGGATCCATCCCATATACAGTTACCAAATCCAGACACTATTATGGATGCCAACAAGTGCTTTCTGACAGGAGCCTGATATAGCTGTCTCCTGAGAGACTCTGCCAGTGCCTGACAAATACAGAGGAGGACGCTATCAGCCTACCATTGAACTGTGCACAGGGTCCCCAGTGGAGGAGCTAGAGAAAGAACCCAAGGAGCTGAAGGGGTTTGCAACCCCATAGGAAGAACAACAAAATGAACCAACCAGTACCCTCCCACCCCTGACCTCCCAAGAACTAAACCACCAACCAAAGAGTACACATGGAGGGACCCATGGCTCCAGCTGCATATGTAGCAGAGGATGGCCTTGTTGGGCATCAAAGGGAGGAGAGGCCCTTGGCCCTGAAAAAGCTCAATGCCCTAGTAGAGGGGAATGCCAGGACAGGGAAGTGCAAGTGGGTGGATTGGTGAGCATGGGGAGGGGGTGGGTTAGGGGGTTTTTGGGGGGGAACCCAGGAAAGGGGATAACATTTGAAATGTAAATAAAGAATATATCTAATTTAAAAAAGATAGTATGTCTCCTATAGCAACCCACTGTTGGTGCTGACAGCACCATTACCTATGGGTGCAGCATCCATGTAGATCTCTTTATGCCACCCACAGGATCTGGAGGACATGGAGGAGGAAAACCAGCAGAATGCTTATGCTGTTCATTATGCCATCTCTGTTCCTGGTCCAGGAATTCTATGTCTTCTGCTAGCATCCGGAAAACATAGAGTAGCATGCTGTTTCTTCTTAAACTGTAAGCACCACGGTAAAATCGGAGCCCTCATAGTCTGTGATGGACTCAATTCCTCACTTCACCTGGAAGAACAGCACCTGTCTTATTCCTCACAGAATCATTGGCCATTGTAATACTACTCAGCTATAAAAAAGAATGAATTCATGAAGTTCTTAGCCAAATGGGTGGAACTGGAAAATAGCATCCTGAGTGAGGTAACCCAATCACAAAAGAACACACATGGTATGCATTCACTGATAAGTGGATATTAGCCCAGAAGTTTGGAATACCCAAGACATAATTCACATATCAAATGATGCCCAAGAAGAAGGAAGAACAAAGTATGGATATTCTGGTCCTTCTTAGAAGGGGGAACAAAATACCCACAGGAGGAAATACAGAGACAAAGTGTGGAGCAGAGTCTGAGGGAAAGACCATGCAAAGGCTACCCCACTTAGTGATCCATCCCATATACAGTTACAAAACCCAGACACTATTATTGATGCCCACAAGTACTTGCTGACCAGAGCTGGATATGGCTGTCACTTGGGAGGCTCTGCTAGTGCATAACAAATACAGAGGGGGACACTCTCAGCCAGCCATTGAACTGAGCACAGGGTCCCCAATGGAGGAGTTAGAGAAAGGACCCAAGGAGCTGAAGGGGTTTGTAGTGCCATAGGAGGAACAACTATATGAGCCAACCAGTACTCCCAGAGCTCCCAGGGACAAAACCATCAACCATCAACCAGAGAGTTACCCATGGCTCCAGACACATAGGCAGCAGAGGATGGCCTTGTTGGACATCAAAGGGAGGAGAGGCCCTTGGTCCTGGAAAGACTCGATGCCTCAGTGTGGAGGAATGCCAGGACAGTGAAATGGGAGGGGGTTGATTGGGGATGGGGGTGGGACCAAAAAAGGGGACAACATTTGAAATGTAAATAAAGAATATATCTAATAAAATAAAAAAAGAATCATTAGCCATTAAATAACATGAATAGTATTCCTGTAGACACATGGTTAATTTGTGGATAAAATGGGTCAGTACTACCGCAGAGCGACTGCAGAGCGTAAGTAGGACTTCCTGCTGCAGCAACGAGATCTTCCAAATGTAATACTTCATTGTTGATTACAAGTTAGTGAATGTTTACATGTGTTAGACCTTATCTTGCAAGCATTCCATGTGGTTTGGGCATGAAGAGATACCAGACACAGAGAATACTGGCTTGTGAGTTATCTGCTCCTAAGCACAAATGCAAATGAGCCTTCTGGTAACTCCTATACTGGAACAAAGACAGAATTCTCCCATCAGCTCCTCCCTGCCAAGAGTCGATCATCGTTTTCTTTATAACCTATTGGAAGCACATCATTAATTTCCACTTAGGGGGCTTCAGACCAGGGGGATCCTGAAGTTTTCCCATAAGGACTTCATCTTTTTCTTCTAGACTGAAGACTGTGAAGACTGACAAAAAACAAATCCAGATTTGTCCTGCTCCTCCTACCCAGCGTACATCAAGGCCAAAGAAAAACATCTGCTCTGAGACTTCCTGCCAACTGCAATGAACCAATGAAAACTCCCACCTTTGACTGATGTGAATGCTAGCTTACAATCTGAATGTATCAAGCAGTTACTGGTTACACAATGGGCCCACATGCTGAACCCTTCAAAGATCCAGATGGGCCCTGTCCAAACTCAGAGAACCGAGGGTCATTCAAATTTGCTATCAATAGCTCTTGACACTCACCAAACCTGGCACACAGTAAGGGAAAAGTCATTGAACTAGCTTTAATACTTCATAACCCTCTACTTCTAGGGCAATCTTTTGTGCCAACAGTAAAACCAAAATCATCAGAAATCATGTGTGCATAACAAATGTTTATTAATCACAAATGGGCCCATGTGGAGATCCTAACACATCTATCTGCAAATGTCTGGTGAAAGAGTGGGAGACCAAAAGGAAATAATTTGCATAAATCAACTTGCAAATGAGGTTTTTTGTGGGGGGGGAGAGCAGTTAACTGATGGAGAGAGAAATTTTTCTGTGGCCTCTAAAAACCACCTGAGAAATCAACGGAGAATACAGTATCTACCCTGCCCTTTGCGCTGCACTGGGCGCACAAACACAAACTGCCTACGAGCCTCTGGGAAGCTGCACAGCAAATGGAGTACAGCTTTGATCCCAGGGACAGAAGGAAACCTGGACACATACAGTGTCCCAGTGATAAGAAGTCATACTCAACAGCTTCACTGCTATTGGGCTGACTCGTCGACCGACCGTGTGCTGAGTACGAGTCGGTCTATTTGCTATGGTTCAGTGAGTGTAGACAATTCACCTCAGTGTGAGGAGCAGGGGGCCGCTCCGTGGCACTAGACAAGCGCTATAATCACTTCTCCACGGTCGGGGGAGGTTCTTTACAGCCTGCTTCTTATCAGAATCAAAGCCAGCCAAAAATTAGATTTAAAAAATGGGAACTTAGTGAGCTTTTGTGGGATAGCCCTGTGATTTATTTGCTCTGCTTAACTTTAATTTAAAAAAAAATACTAATTGCATGGCTGTTAGACGCTTCTTAGAACTAGACTCTAATGTGAATCACTACTCCTCCGAGTACAGTCCCTTGTCTTAATTTTAAACCTGAGACACTGATCTGGGGCCCTCTCTTGCCCAGAAGACTCTTATCACAGCTAAATAACGCAGCAGTGAGAAAAGCAAGGTTTCATTTTTCTGTCTTGGCCCTCAAAGATTAAGGATATTCCGCTGTAACCCATAGAACCATTAGCGGTTTAGCCACTAATGATCACACAGGAACCAAGAACTCTAGGAGGTTATTCTGCAGCTCTATGGGAGGCAAGTTTGGAAGTACAAAGTCAAAACCTCTGAACAAACTCAGAGAGGAGGTGGGCAAATGGTCCTTAGTAAGCACACTTTGTTTGCCACCGAAACTTGTGATCAGCGCTTGTATATTGTATGTAGATCTGTTTATAAAACCTATAATATGGGCGCACTCCTGAGAGATCACCTTTGTAGTCGTGAATGTGATGTTTTCATTGAATTTTGTTATTTCCATCCCGGATACATTATTTATCCATATTCCCCCAAACTGTGTTGCAACCCTCCATCCTCAGGACATATCAATCCAGATAGTCCATGGACACTCAAGGTCAGCCTCCACCAGCTGAGTCCCTTGCTGGACGCCATTCTTCATGCTCTGTCACGGAGGGAGTTTGGACCGTGGTTGTCTCCCCTACAGTCCTCTGACATCCGCCACAGACTTCTCTCTTCAACTCCCACAGGGAGTGTGATGCTGCTGCCAGTCTCTACATGTCTCTGCATCACACCTGAGGAATTTACCAACATTCTCTGCCCTTGTCTCTGCCACAATGCACGGTACACTACACGATCTGTGTGCTTGCACCCACAATAACTTTCTAAATATGATTGACGTTCTTCATGCTATTTTACACACACACACACACACACACACACACACACACACACACACACCTTTTCTTCCAGCCTCCCATATTTTAGTTCTCTAATCCCTTGACTCATAGAGCTTGGTCAAAAGCACAGCCATGAAGTCGGAAGACCTGAGTTCCTATCTGGGCAGTGATACTGGCCAAGAACATCTCTAAATCCTGAAGCTCCTAGAGGAATAATATGGTAATTAGCCTAGCTCTTCTCTGGCCCCTTGTCAACTCCCTTCAGACACTATAGAAGTCTTCTTATTTAGCGTAACCTGGACCAAATTTCATGGATAAATCAAAATGCTAAATATAGACATGTTAAGAATCAATGATCTATATCGTAGTTGTCAGAGTAACATTCCCCATGTCTGGGGAGATAGTTCCATGGATAAAGGCACTTGCTGCACAAACATGAGAGCCTTGGTTCAGATCCTAGCACTCACATAAAAAGTCAGGCATGTCTGTTCACATCTGTATCTCCAGCATTATGAAGGGTGAGACAGGTGGATTCCTGGGGCCTGAGGGCCACCACTACCTCCAGATTCAGTGAGCAACCCTGACTTAAAAGACTAATGTTAAAAATAATAGTGCTGGACACACAAAATCCTCCTCCACGTGCACACACATACACACACACACACACACACACACACACACACAAAGTAATAATGTTCCCCAAAAATGTCCACATCTCATTTCCTAGAAATTTGAGTGTATGACAGAGGGGAATTAAGGTTACAGAGAGAGTTTAATCATCTCAGGTTAACACAGGAGCGTATCCTGGATTATTCAGATGAATCCGACACAACCACAAAGATGACAAAGTAAGGAAAGAGACAGAGGATCGGCAACCAGAGATGTGACAACCTGACCAGGGCTTGGCCTGGTGTTGCTGAAGATGGAGGGATGGAGCCACAGCCAAGGAGCACAGAAGATGAAAATCCCAGGGAGATAATTCTCTGGCTTCCACGGGACTGGAGCCCCACTCACATCTCATCACACCTCACCCAGTCAATGTCACAGAACTTGGAGGTCTTCAGTTGTGCTTTTCCAAGCAGCTAAGTTGTATTAGATGTGCCAGAGTGGCAGTAAAAACTAATACACATATAGTAAACATGTCAGGCATTCTATAAGTTTTAGCAAGTTATAGCGGTATATATGCCCATTTCAGTGACCTATACAGCACAGCATTACCATCCACAAGAACAATAAAAGACTATATCTAAATATAAAAATAACCCTTAAAACAAGAATAAGAGATAGAGAGATGGCTTGGTGGACAACGTGCTCACCGTGTAGGGGAGAGAGGACTGGAGTTGGGCCCCCAAAAAACCAGGAGAAAACTGTGCAGGTGCTGCCTGTAATACCAGCTCTCAAGAGGCAGAGAGGCAAGGATCCTGAAGACAACTACCTCGATAAACAAGAATAAGGAAGTCAAACATACATGAAAAGGTGTTAAAAAGGGTATTTTACAAGAGAAAGTGCAGATGCCCCTCAGCGTATGGTAAGGGTAAGTTCTCATAAGGCCCATTGCAAATTGACAGCACCATATTAGAATCCATTCGGCACACACAACCCACTGAACGTGACTTAGTGACACAGCACTAAATACAACATCCGTTATTCACGCAGACAATGGAACAGCTCTTTGGGAATTGGCTCATATTGCCACTGTCTAACATGTCACGAAAGCATTGCCCCACTTACGGCTACTCTTGGAAACAAAAATACAAATATCAAAGTAGAATATCTACTGAGTGTGTCTCTCTCTCCTGTTGTGGGTTGCCCTGATGCTGTTTGTATTCTGATGTCAATTCTGCTTCCCCAAGACAGGTTGCCCTTGATGAGCATTCAATCACGTACTCAGGTTCTTGTGAACCTTCTCCCCATTCTACCTGGTCAATAAAGGCTAGAGCCTGTGATTGGGCAGTGGAGGAGAAAGGTGAAAGGAGAAGTTATGGGGAGGAAAGAGAGGAGAGGGGAAAGGAGGAGAGAGGAAGGAAGAAGAGGTGGAGGAAGCCAAGATGGAGTAGAATCACCACGTGGCCAGGAGAAACTGCAAGTCGCAAAGTGGCTGGGAAGTAGGTAAGTACAGTGCTAGATCTGCCCAGTCTCGGCACCTAGCTTATAACAACTGGAATGTGTATTTTATAGATGAGCTTATTGGTGTTGAAATTCATGCAACACTTTCCCACCATGGCAGAATCTTTTAAAAATCTTTCAGTTGAACCATCCCGCACCATTTATATCCATGGGAAAGGAGCATATGAGAAAACGCTGAGCAGAATCTGTCATCGAGAAAATCCAAGCCAGAAACACAGGGAGAAAGCCCTACCTTCCCATTAGGATGGCTGAAGTTTACAATGCTGACAACTGACGAGGACTAGACTCTTACTTATGCAGTAAGGGAACTGCGTTTTTTTCCTTTTCTAGGAAGTTTCATCAACAGTTTAACTGACTATAATTTATTCAGGATGCAAACTGACAGAATTTCCAAGACAGCTTTTCAAATACGTTTTTAAAGATTAAGATTATTTTTAAAATATACATTCAAAGGAAAAAACCCACAAGATTAACATAAAATTTCTTTCCCAACTGAGATGTCAAAAAACAGTAAGACAAGAGGGATTCTGCATGCCGTGTGCCCTGTCTCTCATGTGACCTGTGGAGACAGGAGCAGCAGATAGAGGGAGTGATAAGGCAGAATGGCGTGCTGGATTGGCCCCTATGGGACTCATGGCTTTATATTCTTGGATTCATCCTCTGGATTGAAGTTAGGCCACTGTCCTCTGCATAGACCTCTCTTCTGCACCTTCCAGAAGGGAAGCCCATGCAGCAGCAACTCCCTGGCTTGGCTTGCCATGAGTTCTCCCTGCCGTGTATAATATTTATCATGGCATTTTTGAACCCTGGTCCTGTTTACATCTTGAAAACGTCTCAAAAGTTCTCTAAATTGAAAACCACTCCTTGAGAGAAAGCTTTACAGCTGCTAAGTGCTCGATTGCTGAAGCTACTGTCGGTCCTTGGTGGACTTCCCGTGGATACTCATCACTGTCGCATCTGTCTTGGCATCCGCCCTAAAGTCAGTGATGTAGCAAGTTCTCGTGCTACAGATGTAGCTCTGGTAAGTGGCCTTGAGGCAAGCCTGCATCCCAGACAGCATCTTTGACATGGTTGGCTCAGTTTAACTGGGGTAGGCAAGGGGTCAGAACGAGCACATGTAGCCGGAAGGACTTCACGGATGTGACAATGTACAGCTCCACCCAAAAGCTGTTGATGGCGGTCCTCCATCAGTAGGATGGAGGCACCGTCCGGCCCATGTCAAGTTCGGCATGACAGATGGCAGCTTCAATTACAAGCTCTTATTTCTGGAAGCCTTTTGGTTGCCAGTACAACCATAGGTTTTCTTCGTCGTGGCAAAGAGGCAGAGGACGCCAAATGATCTGAGATGATAAAATGATGACTTTTGGGGTTGTCACTCAGAGGCTTTTTGGTATTGTTCTGGAATTTATTGTCCATTCACTCACTTTTTGTAAAGCAGATCCAGTTCTTACTGGTTTGTGACCTTGACTAAATTTTTTACTCCTGTACAGTTGGGACAAACTTCTTTTCCATCAGGGAACTATGGCACTGTCGTGCCTTCATCAGCTCCCCTGCGGGGWGCCGCCCATAGCTCAGGGGAATGTGCAGTTTCCTGTGCCCTTACCATCTGCCTCTGTCATGAGATAAAAAGGAAAATTGAAGAAAAAATGAAGCTTAAATCTTGTTATTTTTGTCTTAAAACAAAACAAAACAAAAAAAAACCTTTAAAGGCCCTTTTAATTTTAAAAAAAGAAATGTTTTGAAAGAATACTGGGAAGAACCAAAATTGTCTCTCAGGGACGCCCAGAAGAGGGATACTGTTTCAGTGCTCTCTGCCACTGGGTCTTTCTAGGCTGTGGTTAAAGAGATAACAGACTTRATCAAAGTTGAGCAGCTGAAGTGAGCTCCAGAGAGAGAGCGCGGGTTCCCTCCCCCATGAGACCTGAAAGGAGAGACTGGCAGAGATGGCAAAGAACAATCAAGCTGCCGGAGGTCAGGTAAACAACACTGCTCACCACAATCGCATCGTGCTGCGGCTGTTACAACAGACTTCTCCATATCCTTCCTCTAACGAAATGGTAACAACCCCGTGAGGTGAGATGGCAAAGCTTCATTTCTACCCCGGGGTAATCTGTCCCATACCCCTGGATTCATTCTGTGTGGGAGAAGGTTTACAGAAGGGTATCAACATGAAGAAGCCGTTGAGTGGATGGATAATTACAGCAGTGGGTTCAGTGGTGTGTCTTAGCTTCCCTGGGCATCTGAGATGGACAAGCATCGGTGTAAACATGGATCCGGGTGAAGGAAAGGAGGCAGTGACTCTCTGGGATAAAGCTGAAGTGCCTTCTTCCGAGCCCAGTAGATGCTGGCAGCTTGCTTCAGGCCATTTGCCCRTTGTTGACAAATATGTCAACAAATGCCATTGACCCCCTGGGTGCTTTGTTTGTGACACAGAAGTCTCYTAAAAGGTGGTGCTATCCGYGGTGCCTATTCYRGRATGGTATTAGGTTCTAAACTTGCCTGTGGGTTTGTGGAAGACAAGTGGCCTCGRCTGTGAGGACGRCTCTGACACAAAGCCAGTCACTCTCTAGTGGCTTCAGTATGGAACTAGGTACTTGCATCAGACTCGGATCCACCTTCCCATCTGTACCTCTCTGCACCCTGRGTTCTATGGTGCTGATGGGTGAGCTCCATCCTGAATGGGCTTTGACTGGTGACTCTTTCACAACCCAGTTTGTCACAGTCCCCATGTCTAGCATTACCAATGCTGCTGTCACGGCTGTCTTCAAATATGTCACCCTCAGAATGGCAAGCTTTTTTAGATTAAAAATCATGTCAGTATCTGAGGCCACCTTACACATCCCTGCTCCCTGAAGAAATGATTATGGTGATCCTGAAGACTGACAAGAGTATTTTTAAAGTTTGGGGGCCGTGGGAAG